>JPJZ01000057.1:0-158828 GCA_000750815.1 Pseudogymnoascus sp. VKM F-4516 (FW-969)
GGTGGGGGGGTGTCATTGGCTGTAGTTTTGGAGAAGTCTGCTTCCGACTCATACATCGCATTTCAGCTGGTCAAGGATGCGATAATTTCCTGCGGAGGTAGGAGGGGTCATTAGGCGTGGGAGAGGTCAGGCTCCCACTCATACTACACTTTTCAGCTAGAGAAGCTGTAGTGACGGGCTGAAGGGGGTGGGTGGGGGGTTGTCATTGGCTGTAGCTTTGTGAGAAGTTTACTTCCGACTCATACTACGTATTTCAGCTGGTCAAGTATGCAACGAATGCCCTGAGTAGGAGAGTCATTGGCTGTGGGGAGGTCAGGGCACCGACTCATGCTGCACATATTAGCTGGAAGGAAACAGCTTGATTGAGGAATGACACTCCGAGCCACTTCACCTGAATGTGATGACGAATCCGATAAAAAGCGGAACTGATTACCGCGGGGTAGGAGCAGGTTCCGCATCATAAAGCAGACTTGGAAGGGAGGGCGCCATGGGATAGAAGGGACGTCGACACCCCAAAAGCACCAATTGCAGTAAAACGCACGGTCAGACGACAGGAGTGGCAAGGACGAAGAAGAGCCACGGCCCGCCAAGCGGCAAAAGTGACATTCAAAGGTAAGTGGTCGACTGGTAGGCAGACGACAATGCGAGGTTTGTTGACTGGCGCTGTAAACGCTATCATTCGAAGCAGCCCACCTCCTCGAGGCCCTTTCCCCTCTTCCGAGCTCATCCCGCGCTGACGCGGCACCGCCTGCGGCAGCAAGAAGTAAGTAACCTCCCCCCTCCATTTAACAATACTGTAGTCGTGATCTATGATAAATTGCCTCCAATATACATCGCAGCGTGGTCAAGAGTTGGAAGAGGAACGTGGAGTTAATACCGCGGCGATGCAGAAATATTGTTCTGTACTGAAATGTAACCGAATATTACTAATGTAGACCCCTATAATAACAGTTGAATTTACTATCGTGCTAAGTGCAAACATTGTCTCCCATGCTGAACTATATCAAGACAAGTCTAGTAATCTGTCATACCAGGGGTAGACGCCAACTGTTCGCCTGAGGCCTACATCTCTCAGCCTAGGTGTGGCTAATCTTGCTACTGCAGGGGTTGTTCATTTTTTGTCACGTGCCTAGGAGAAATAATGTGGTGGCTAGTTATACATGACAAGTACAACTAGCCACAACTTCACAAGCCACATACAAAAGAACGTGATCTCGACTTTTGTTTACAATGCCGCTATTTCGCATGTGTGCACCTATATCTACCTCCATTACCTCCTTGCCCACCTCACAATGTCGGAGCCATTGCCTCTTCCTCGTGGAGAGATTACATACTCGACTGCTAGAGCCAAAGAGGTCAATGTCCTTAAACGCCTGCAATATCCGGCCGAAGAAGCCAAGTTCTTTCACCACATTGACAACAAGCGCAATTGGATCAAAGCCGTCGTTGCACATCATCTGAAGCTAAGATCGCCTGCTTTATGCCAGGTGGCTGATATTAAGAGCTGGTACCATGGTAGCTTCAATGTTTGCGTTCCAGTCACGATTAACATTAATGTAAGACGAGCATTAGTGCATTTGATATAATCATCAACTCACTGTCAATTTTTTTGACAACGTACTTTCAATCGGTGATTTTCAGCAGAAGTGAAATCAACAATCTATCAACTGCGTGTAAAACTCGTACGTAAAAGCCTGATATAGTTGCGATGAAATATGAAGACGGATTAGCAGCCTCATTGGGCCTCAAACGGACTTTGTCATACTGCTGCCTGACCTACATGTAGGCAGCACGTGCGTTCTAACACGTGATCTTCTGATGCTACCGCAGAATATTGGGAAACCGGACGCGCACGTGAGATACTCAATTCTCCTCTGTCCTGCCCACCGACGGCGAACAATGTCGGTGAGTTAATTATATGGTATGCATATTTTAGTTCCCACTTCAATACGTATATGTATGTTTCGACCTTTAATGCGGATCAAGTCATAATGTAATTTTCCATGTGGATTGTGTTTGCACGTTTCGTCCAGTTACCTGCACATTGCGACCAGCGGTAAATTTCGGCTGAACATCAGAGCCCTCTTGCTCACCGACGGCGTATACTGTTGCTGAGTCAATTACATAAGATATATATTTTACGGCATCAAGTCATAAAGTAATTCCTATGTGGATTGAGTTTGCTCGCTTCGTTCGGTCGCCTGACACAAGCCCACCGCAGAAACCAGCGTCACCCGAAAATATGCGGTATGAATCTTGGTGGTTGATATCGAGGATTTTTACCTGCGATACCACAGGATGCAGCCGAGAAACCTGTTCAACGGCCCGCTGCCTGTGCAAACCCCTATTCCCTCGCCTCAATATCGTTACTAACCAGGCACCCAACCTGAATAACACTTCCATGGTAAGAATCAAAGTCTATACAATATAGAATTATCTTGAGGCAATAAATTCCTTCGCTGAGGATTGTTAGCCCAGAGAAACAAAATGTTTTTCCATCATCACCGGGAGACTGATTGAGCTCTCCCCCGAGCTGATCTGTTACATCTGTACCATTCCTGAGCAGCACCGCGGTGGCCCAAATGTTTCGTATGTCCTCGGGCTGCAACAACCGTACCTGGGGCGGGGGGGATAGCTCTATTCCCGGCCGGGTTGCTTCTGGCGGCTGTATTGATATGGCGAGTCTTTGAGGGATTGACAGGGTTGTGCTGCATGACTCGACATCTTTCGCTGGAACTGCCTTGGCCCGCCTTTTGATATCCTGTCCATTCATTATGGGGTGGCCATAAAAGCTGTTCTCATTGCGATTACTCGTGAGAAACCCTGGAGATTGAGCGTCCTGAGCTGCTGCCCCGGAAGTGTGTGCCTGAATAAGTCGAATAGGGGGCGAGGGTGCATTCTTTGGAATCGCAGGTGAAATATCATCGGAAAAGTAGAAAGCAGTATCATTGATGCGAGGATCTGCGAGAGCCATTGCGATGGGATGGTCAAAATCCAGACCTGTTCTTCCCTCAAATCCTCCCTCAACCGCGATAGGACGGTCTAGACCCCCCCTTGCGAAACGAACGTATTGGAACAAATTAAACGACGGGTGAGTTGTATCAATTTTTTGCTTTACGTCTCGCACGTGAGGGAGAGCAAAAAGAATCAGAGGCACACGACCACGACGGTTGGATACCTCCTCCCGATACGCGCCATAATTGTCTTCCATGTCAACAAGGTGCCAGAACGCAGACAACTCCTCGTTATTAATTCCAGCATGACGAAGGCCTATCAAAATGGCGGTGGCAGAGTGGTAGTCCCCTAAAAATATTAAACGCTGATGATATTAGCTTATTATACATAGATAGAAGACAGTAACGTACTATAGCAACTTTACTGATATGCACAGATAAGCTGTAGTCAGCATTAACAGAGGCGGTAACATCGGAACACAGCCTGTTCCATACGATGCCAATGAGGCTCAGTTGTTGACTATTTGGTCGAACGAGATCAGAAGTAGACACCCCAGCAAATAACTTGCTATCAGCTTGTATAATAGAGTCAGCGTGAGTTTCCGGAGTATTGCAGTTGATATTATCGAAGAAGGTGAACTCATTCCGGAATGATCTTTGCCATCCGTTATAATTTGTTTCACGCATGCTATCCTGGAAACGCGTTTCGAGAATTGAAAGTCGTTTTAGCACATACATGATACCCTCGGTTTCTCTAGAAAAGAGATGATCAATCGGCTCCAATATAAAGGAAATCGCAGCATGTGGGTCAGATTGAGATTCGTTTTCGGATACACAGGAGCTCAACAGCCAGTGTAGTAGAGGGTTTAGCTCCTGCGATGCCTAGAAATGTCAGCGCTTCATCACCTTGGATTAAAGCAACATATACATACCTCCCGAACTAATATCCAGACCAGTGGCTGACCAAGTTCTTGGAAACATATTGAGAGGTCATTGCGTAAAGCAGACAAATCAAGGACGAACTTTGAAACAGTAGGCTCGTCGTACCCAAGTGCAAACCTCACCCAGGACACAAAGGAGTTGCATAGCTTGGACCATATGTAGAAGTCAAGTTTCTCAGCGATATTGATAGCATTCGTAGAAGAAGCTAGGTCTAAGAGAATTCGCTCCTTATCCCAGGTTGGAGCGGGTGGGTTTCCTTGCTGTAACGTATCCTCGACTTTCTTGGACTCTTTGACAGGCTCTTGATTGCCACTTTCCGAATTGCTTCTGGAAGAATTTGAAGGAGAACATTGTCGATGTCGCTCATCAAATGCGTTGTTGGCAGTTGTGGCGTCTGAGAAAAGATCGAATCTGCGGACGAGGCAGGTGTCGGTGAAGTAGTTTGACTTTAGAACGCTGAGGCCTGCCTTTTCCCACCATGGAGAGTCCCCCGGACATAACGTCATACGTGATACCCTCCCATCAGAGGTATTTAGTAAGCCCATTGAAGCTGGTGGTGTTGTCTGCCAAATGAGGGACAGGAATAGATAGGTGAATAAAGAGGCTGTACTAAGAAGGGGGCCAGTTGCATGCGAAATATAGTTGACCAGTAGACAGAGTGCAGATAGCAAAGTTTAACATATATAGCAAACGACAACCCATCAAACTCCTATTCCCTAACGTAGGAACAAAACGTAGGGTCCAGGTCATGCTGACTACACCCTGTTCAAGATAGGAGAAATCAATAAAACGCACAGTGGCGAGTAGAGGCCACGAATAATGCTGCAGCTGTTTGCTAGTGTAGTATACAAGTAGTGTGCAAGTGGTGTGCGAGTGATTTGCGAGTTGCAAGCGTGGTTTGCGAGTTGCAAGCGTGATTTGCGAGTTGCAAGCGTGGTTTGCGAGTTGCAAGCGTGGTTTGCGAGTTGCAAGCGTGGTTTGCGAGTTGCAAGTGTGGTTTGCGAGTTGCTTTATCCGAGCGAAATAGGTGAGGCACATGATTAGGATATTAGAGGGCAGTCTGATAGCCTCGAATTTGGGTGAAACGCTGAGCACTTGAGTGAGCGTCGTAAAAGCACTGCAGCGGGGTACTTGAGCTCCTCCGTTTTTGTGAATACCGAGCCTCCATGTATAATACTGAGCCTCCATGTAATAATACCTATGGACCTCACTATTTATGGCTTTCTAGATAAGTATAGAAGGGCAGACGAGGATACATAAACTTATACCAGAGGCTCATCATATTTCAAGGATAGTTAGCATGCTATTGATATAATTAGCAGCAGTGTTTTGTTAGAGTAAAGGAGAACTGAGGCAAAATGGCGTAGATGTAGCGTGTAATGCAGCACAAATGCACAAAACGATGTGTGGATTATTAACATACCTCTGCCAGTATGCATGGCATTTCACAAATCTCGCCAGTTGCCGTGCGGCTATTAGAGACATGACAGCAAGTTACCCAACTCTCCGTTGTCCTTAGATACTCTCCACTGCCTCCTTTCTCCTTCTCTCGTGGTCAGTTTAGTCCACCCATGAACAGCCAGTACTCCTATTGATCTAATCACCTAGATTATCACGAATCACGCTCAGTGCAACTTTTTGCGGTTTTTGTGGGTATATAGTCTAACGCGTTCGATTACAGGGTCATCTTTAGGCACACCAGTGTCAGCCTCATAGTCTGTGTAAGGTAAAGGCAGGTTGTCACCATTTAAAATTCAGATCTCCTTGTGCTCCTTTCGCCCTGTTGTATGTCTTCGCCTTCTCTGTCCACCCTTTCTTCTCCTACATCCTCTCCTTTCAACGTTTGCTCTCCTCTGGCCGGGCGCCTTTTCGGTTTTTGCTTACGTTGTTTCTCTCTACCTGTGTATTATGCATTCGAGCTACACATCGCTATATACTCTGAAATAGCAACGAAGGCTCTATCCTTGCTTATTGGTGCTGCCCGAAGTTGGCGGAAATACAGCCAACTTGTGTTCGGGAAAGTGCGGCTCTGGGATTGCGGAGGCATTTAGGCAGCGCTAGTACAGCAAATATCTCCGCCCGACCCCACCATCGTCGCCATCGTCGCCAGCGTGGCAACTTGCATCGCTTTCGCATGCGCAAGCACATCCATAACACATCTTCAAGCTTGAAGAACAGCGATATTCATTTCGACTTCATCTCGCGCATCTCATATATCACCCTAACGAGAAGCACACGCGCTTGGCACAAAGAGCGAGACAGCGAAGTTTACACAATACACCCTTACCATCAACAATAATTTTTCGACATGGCTATCGCCGAAATAAAGCCCAGGGACCAGGAGAAATTGAAGCGAATGGTACAGGATTCAATACCTGGACAAGAGAAGCAGCTGGCTGCAGACGTTAGAGGCGAAGTAAGTACAGTCTGATACATAACAACGTCAAAGAGGTTCGCTACTGATTACAAGGCAGTTTGAGAAGGCTACTGCTGGATCCTGGCGAGTCTGCAAGGAGGGAGTGCTAAACCTGCCTATACCGCCGTCGTGTATCGTCTACATTATTATAGGCACATGTAAAGTTGGGGAGGAGAGATTGAGCGAACCAAACCTAGGAGAAGCAGAAGTAGGATACCTGATAACAGGGGAGACGTCGATTCAGTTGCAGAAGGAAACAATAGTGATATTTTTCAAATATTAGTATTGGTTTTAATTACTATAGATACTTGGTATGGAACTATTTTCGTATTGCACTCGAGCCTCTGGGAAGTCGGATGCAAACTCATTATATCCGAGCTGGTCTTTTAAAAATTCCCCAAACTCCGTCTCTTCACAGTCAGCGGTCATAAGCCGGTCTTGTAAAAACGGCCCAAACTCCCATGCGAGCTGGGGTTGGCCTCGTGTCTCTTCACAGTCGGCGGTGATAAGCCGGTCTTGTAAAAATCGCCCAAACTCAGAAGTCCCAGATGAGAGATCGGGTTGGCCATCTGCGAACGACACGCACACTTCTTGGCTCATCGTCCGCGGCTGCGAATCAGTCTTCGACTGTACATATGGGACATTGGGTGGACCTTGTATTTTCTCCGAGAAGACTGCACCCTGGCTTATAGTTTGTGGCCACTGTGTAAGGTCCAACCCCGTATTGTGACACTGGTCTCGTTGTTTCGAGGGTGAGTGCCAGGAGACTGAGACTGCATCCTGGCTTATAATTTGTGGCCTCTGTGGAAGGTCCAATCCCGTATTGTGAAATCGGCCTCGTTTCTTCAAGGGTGAGCGGCATTCTACAGCATTCTGCTCATTGTAGTTTGAGAATTGCGAAGCTGCACGAATGCCTTGGTGTTGACCGGCTGAATATACTGGCTGAATAGGGAGCCGGGCCAGGGAAGGCAGAGTCTGTGATTGTTGGCGCGCTAGGAGACTAATGGTGTTGATGGGTGGAAGATGTGTATGCTGGAGTTGATCTGGTGTATCAGGTGTGAACGTCCTCTTCTTGCTGCATCTTGGAGGTGAGGGATTTGATAGTTGAGAAACATGCGCTGGTCGAAAACGTGGTAACAGTGAGGATGTTGGACCTGTAGCATTTCCCCCATCTATGCCATGGTTAGCTAGCCTTTCTAGCGGACAGAATAGTCACTTACTTTTCCTAGTGGATCGAGGCCTCATAAGTTGGGGAGTCGGGTTCGAAACACGCTCCCGTTCGGACTCGTTGTATTTTGCTGCAAGTTCAGCGATGGAATCTCCCTTAGGCATCTTATTAACATGATCAATAAGTTCAGCGAGCTCTTCCTTGGGGAGGGCGTCAATGAAACGGAGAAGGGTCATCCTTCGGCCAGTAGTTGCAACGGCGAGTGCGATAACGGCAGCCGCCCCTCCCACTTCGTGAAAGCGACCCTCGGTCTTATCTTTGAGGTGTCCTTGGCGGCAGGCGTCGAATACAGATTGTAAAACCTTTGGTTCAACCCACTTATTGTTCATTTCTTTTAAACTATACCAAAAGTTACTCTCAATTTTGAGTAGATTGATGTCAGTCTCTGGAGGTTGTATGAGGCGAACGGCGTCAAGTATCGCGACGCGAACCTCATCAGGTTGTTTCGCAAATGCTCCTGCTACATCTAGATTTTCTTCACTCCCCTGAAATCTGAGAGTAATCTGAACAGAGGGCTGGGACGACATCTCGCTGTGTCGGATGACGGACTATTGTTGACAGATGTCGGATGATGTTGGATGTATTATTGACAATGCCACAAGCGCACATGACGGGGGGGTGGACTCCGGGATACGGTAGTATTTGGCCCTATAATGGCAGTTTAATAAACCGCGCCCTGACCAGATCACGTGATGAGCGGAAGATTGCCTAAATAGGTGATCCGGTCGCGGCCAATTTTACTTTAGCCTCTGTCTGATCAAAAAGCCTAACCATCACTAACCACCATACCTTCCCATTTTCGTTTCCACAATTGCCATCCATTGGTCCCTCCCCTCCCTAATCCTCTCTATTAATGCGGGGTCATCGCTTTGGCTGTTAACCCTATTACCTTCCCCGTTTCGAAATTCGTAATTGATGGCTGGGAAAAGGCTGGTAGCAGTCGCTTTCGGTAAAGCTTCCTCGTCACATAGTATCTGCGGCTGAGAAGGGTGACCGTTGTTGATGTTGTAGTCGTTACTGTAGTCTGTAGCTGAAAAGGAAAATTGATGCTGTAGTCGTGCTGCAAAGCTTCCTCGTCACACAGGTGTCTGCAGCTGAGTAGGGAGATTTTTGATGTTATAGTATTGCTGCAAAGCTTCGTCGGCACATGGTGTCTGTAGCTTAGTAGGGAAATTGTAGTGTTGCTGCAAAGCTTCCCCGTTACATAGTGTCTGCAGCTCACCAGGGGAATTGCTGACGCTGTACTCTTGCTGCGGAGCTTCTTTGTTGTAGATCATGCGATCTTCAAAGGCCAACTCATCCTCCTTCCCCAGCATCTCGTTCAGCGTCTCGTGTCGACATATTCTCTGACGCAAACGCTGGTTTTCTTTGAGCACCTTCGACGCCGCGTCCCAAATGTGCGTGTTGATTTTGACGCCTCTGTTGTAAATAGCCCAAATATGCCTTCTGTCTTGCTCGAGATCGCCTTTTATTGATGCGATTGCGAACATCCTGTAGTACGGTGTTTGATTTCTAGGATTCGTCAGGTATGTAGTATTTGCTTACAGGCTGGTCATCGCTTGTTGTGTAGTGAGACGGCGTTGAGCTTCATTTTAGAGATCTTTGCGTAGAAAGGGTTGTGGTCCTTAGCTTCTAGACCATCAAGAAGAAGGGTTATTAACGCTTGCTTACATATATGGCGGATATTTGAGGAATAACAGCAACAATACAGATTCATGGCAAAATGAAATATACAGGAGGCTAAGACTTGATAACTATTAATGGAAGCGAAGTGTAAAGCACGGGATAAGGGTTACTTTTGTCAGGGATATCTAGTAGCCAAAATTACCATAATAGTTCTGATCATTGACTACCCTTTAGTACTTCTGCGCGAGAGCTAGCGAATGAGCCGAATCGAATGGATCAAAGCCGTCCCTGCAGCGCACTAATCACGCTGAACAGTGTGGAGAAGCATCCCATTTATGTGAGACAGTGAGAGTGTTCGGGCTGTTATGGCGTATAGTTCACCCCAGCTGCTAATCACCGAATGCCGTAAAACCACGCTTGCAACTCGCAAACCACGCTTGCAACTCGCAAACCACGCTTGCAACTCGCAAACCACGCTTGCAACTCGCAAACCACGCTTGCAACTCGCAAACCACGCTTGCAACTCGCAAACCACGCTTGCAACTCGCAAACCACGCTTGCAACTCGCAAACCACGCTTGCAACTCGCAAACCACGCTTGCAACTCGCAAACCACGCTTGCAACTCGCAAACCACGCTTGCAACTCGCAAACCACGCTTGCAACTCGCAAACCACGCTTGCAACTCGCAAACCACGCTTGCAACTCGCAAACCACGCTTGCAACTCGCAAACCACGCTTGCAACTCGCAAACCACGCTTGCAACTCGCAAACCACGCTTGCAACTCGCAAACCACGCTTGCAACTCGCAAACCACGCTTGCAACTCGCAAACCACGCTTGCAACTCGCAAACCACACTTGCAACTCGCATATCACCTTGCAATTCGCTTGCAACTGCCCTAACATTGATTTGTGCTGGATTAAAATTTGCTCATCACTCTAGTTTCGGTTTTTACTCATTTAATCGAACTCCTCTGAGAGGGCCGAATCCGATGAGCGCAAGCTGGGGCTATCATACACCTCACAGAACACGCTAGCAACTTGCAACCGTAGTGTGCGAGTTGCAATTGTATATATACTGTCTCACAGTGAAAAGCGAAACATATGAAGAGAGCGAAGTATCCCTCAACTTCCGACTTCCGTTCTGCTATCATTATTTGAAAGGTACCTTGACTCGCTATCGATTCTGCTGTTCCATCCTTCTTCCTCCTCCTAAAGGTGCCATCACATGTGAGATGTCTACTGTCTTTCGCACAACCACCTGAAGATCCCCAAACTTAGGAAGTTTGGCGCCATCTTATACTATTGACTTGAAGGTAGAATTCATATCCGCCATCTCTAAACGCTATGGACCCTGTGCTGGGCGCTCCGGTATTTTACTCTCCTCTACCCCCAGTAACACGTAGTATATCCTCATTTCTCCTGATGCTAACGTTTTTGCAAAACAGGACGCCCATTTCTGTGCTAATACAGATTTTGGCCATACGCCGCGGCCATTTCGTGCTACCAACGACTGGAATAGTCGATTTCCAAGACCTGATAACATTCCGCCTCCTCCTGGACAGCAGCATACAATCCAACGCATCCATTTTGACGCCATGCATAATGGACAAGTCCATGCCGCGTATGGCTACTCAACTATAGAGCAGGACTCAAGCTGGTCACCCTCGCAACCATTAACCGCCCCACTGATTCCCGTGGAAGTCACCGAACCAGCGTCGCGACGACAGCCCCGGGTGCCGCGGACAATGAACGTAAGTCGTCCAGTGCCGGTTTTCTGCGACCTAAAACTAAACATTAAGAGGCTTGTGAGGCATGTCGTGCTGTAAAAGCAAAATGCACAGATTTCAAGCCGTGCAAATTATGCACTGAGAGGAATATAGAATGCAGATATCAAAGGCCTGAACTGAAAAAGTAAGTTGGCTATATTCACATAGTGATGGTGAGATGCTGAATCCTCTAGATCCCAACTCGAAGAACGATTAGAACGGCTAGAGACTAAGATGGACGAGCGCTTCGATGATTTAGACTCAAAACTACAGTTGGTTTTAAATGCCCTCACTGTCTGCGTTAAGCCAGACAACACAAGCAAGACCACAGCTGCGGCTAATATATATTCTAACGAATCCGCGATTCCCATCGGACACACGACAGGGGCAGATCATATCCTCAAGTGGCCAGCTGTGGCGGACTTAGTTGGCGAGATATATACGGAGGATATGGACTCGCTACGTTGCGAGTACCGGCGTGGCACCATCCACCTACATGGTCGTGGTGAAGAGGGGCCACCTACGTACGTTTATACTCCGGAATCTCCCAATTTTCATAGCGATAGCTTTTCAGAAAGTTCGGCTGGAGGTAATCCAAGTCTATCAGCAGAATCGCCGCTCTATCACAACGAAAATAAGCTCAGGCCAGGGATTGAGATCTCGCGGCTCCCGCGTCCAGACGAAGCAGTGCGCCTAACTAAACGTTACATGGGGGATTTAAATGTCATGCACCCATTTATTACCAAAGAAGAGGCCTGGCGCTTAACTACAGACTTCCAAAATTATACCCACGAGATGGAGAGAAACCAATCTCCAGTTATCTTTACCAATTTTGCAACCAACGAGTCTGAGAGCTCAAAACGCAAGCGATCATCTACAGGAGCTACGCCTTACCATCTCTGGCCGCTATCAATGGACGCGGCAATCTTCTTCTTGAT
Organism: Pseudogymnoascus sp. VKM F-4516 (FW-969); assembly: GCA_000750815.1. Classification (NCBI taxonomy): domain Eukaryota; kingdom Fungi; phylum Ascomycota; class Leotiomycetes; order Thelebolales; family Thelebolaceae; genus Pseudogymnoascus; species Pseudogymnoascus sp. VKM F-4516 (FW-969). The sequence continues at coordinate 11,873 of JPJZ01000057.1, forward strand.
CGTTGCGCTCGGCACGGTCTGCGAACACCCAGGCAAAATCCCCGATGTCTTGCCAGGCCACGAAGCGGATTCGCGCGAGCCTTCAAACCCATGTTGGGCCCCACCCACTGCGCAGAAGCTGCCGTCACCGAAGTTACAGGAAAAGCAGAACGTCGATGTTATTCCAGGGCTAGCGCTTTTTGCCATCGCGATTCATACCCTAGACAATGATACGGGTGAGAAAAGTCTGCAGTTTGTCCACGCCCATCTGCTTGCGAGTTTGTATTACAGCCAACTTGGGCGTGTGCTACAAAGCCATGCATATGTCAAGAAGGCGGGTGATGCGCTCTCCATAATCCTTAAGCCGTGAGTAATTCCGTCCGTTATAGTTGGAGTTTTTGGTGCTAATTTAAACTAGGCACTTAGGTCGTTATAAGGAAATGCAAGAACGTATGGGAAATACAGAGACAGCCAGAAACGTCATGTGCGATCCACAAGACAACAATATTCTAATTACTTTTTGGACCTGCCTGCAGTTTGAAAGGTTATTATCCAGTCTCGCCGGCCTCGAGCTTCAGCTGACGGTACTTAGTGATATTGTTGCGGAGCTGAGAGTCCCTCAGTCAAAAATTCTTTCATTAGAGTCTAGAATGCCCTGGCCTCACCTGGTAACGGCAGTTGACAATGGAGACGCGACACCGAGGCAAATAAAATGCTACTTAGGGCTGTTAGCGCTCCGCAAGCACCTCAACAATATCCACCGAACGCTATACGGCCCATATAAAGATAAAGGTAGCTCCCTCTAGTTAATTATCCCTTGGACAAGACTAATACTATAAGAATACCAACTTGCCAACTTTAATGAAAACCAAAAAGCTTGCCCAGAAATCACGGTAATTGCAGAGGACCTACAATCTGTCGTGCAGCTTTCTACAGGCCTCACTTGGCAGAACGAGGACCCGCCTTCAGACGATATCCTAGTGGCCCGTTTCCGAGCAAAGATGTTTGGTGCTCTAGTAGTTACATATAGGCACTACCTGCGTATGGTGCTTAACAATAACTACAGTGAGACGGGCGTGGCGAACGACAATATCTCAGGGCATATCGTCGAACTCGCAGGTAGGTGCATCCAGGCCATGATCTACAGTACGCAGGCTTTCTGGGGTATAAAGGGTGACCGCCTAACTCTAACTAACGTATGGGGCACATGCCACGCGTAAGTCACCCCATCTTCCTTTACGATAGACAGGAGCCCTTCCATCTAACCGTATTAAAGACAGTGGGGGCACGTCATCGCTCTACACGCCGCATACATTCATCCCTCTCTCCAGGGCTTCATTAATGCCGAAGAGTTGCGCGAGGTCACAATCCGCGTGCGCAAATTTCTGGAATCGGTCTCGCATCCGTCGTCGGCCCTTGCAAATGACATCAGGATTCTCGACTACATCGCAGTGAAGTCGGGGATCTTCGTCCCTACCTGAAGAAAGTATTGCGACAGTGGATACCGGTCCAATGATGGTTTAGTGATTGTGACTGCAGCGACGAATTTTGAATAATAGCACCCGTATACTCAAAGCTACAAAATAGTTATCAGGGCAGCCAGAAATTGTCTTTGATTTTCACAATAATTGATGCAGCTGAATGTACGTAACCTATTTGACTAGTGATGGCTAGGCAGTATTAAAACGTAATATTCGCAAATGAAAATAACGGCCAGGGGAAATACTATCGTAACAGTAACAGTATCCAAATTTGGGTACTGGATGGGTAAAAAGTGATAAATACGTTGTCAAAACGCTGCCCTTGCCGGGGAGCAACCCGGCCACATTGAGGCTCTAACCTGGCTATCTAGAAAGCAATTGAAGAGTCACGTCGAGTAACCGGTGAGTACAAGCAGACGAGGTCGTCAGCGACTGGCTTAACTTGAGCAGAACATTACGGCAAGGCGCAAGTCTGCAGAAAAAGTGCTCATCGGTGTGGAGGCTGTCAGTTTGACTCTCCTAGAACCGCCATTTTGCATTCCAGGGGGGATCGGAAAGCTTGGACTCCGCCAAACGCCTCCATGAGACAAAATTAAATAAGTTCCATCGGCATGCGGTATCTGGCGCGGTAACTCACGGACTCTTTGCTTCCTCGTCCAGGGAGTATACACCAGAAGAGACGACTCCAGACACGAGCAGCCTCCAAATGCAAATGGTTCTACATATACAAAACTCTAATTTATTGTCGTGGTAAGATATGGCTTTCTTAGTCCCTGATCTTGTGGAGTTTTTCTAGAGCTAGAGTAATAGGTATAACGTCACCCTCTCTTCCTTTCAATCCCCGCTCATTCGCAACGCCTTCGCTGCCCCTTCCGCAAACGCCGCATGCCCTGGCTTGTTATGTATATTAAGATGTCTCCTGAGGCTATCTTTCCGGCTCTCTTGAAACTGCATCTGACAGATCACAGGATGTTGTGTGGCTCCGTGTGCGACCGCATGTGACGATCGAAGTTATACCGGCTCTTGAACTGGTGCGACCTCAGAGTGCGAGCAGGTGCTGCGGTATGAGGAAACCGAGGGGTCCGAGATAGCTTGAACAGGTGGAGTGCAAGGGTATTTGTCGTAGCTGCTATAGAAGGTCTCGAATGGAATCTGATCTAGGCTCATGAAGTGTTGGTCCTGAAGAAAACCTAGAGAGCCATTAGGAATTGGCAGTGGCACGCTACGGGGCAATTAGCTGGAGTCGCTCTGATAGACTTCGAGGCCGGCGACTGGGGTGCGCGATGTGGCTACTTACTTGAGCTCGTAGATCATATCGTCCTGGACTGCCACGCTTTTAAAACCGTGGTACAGTAACGGTGGATCTCCTATGCTTATGGAGTCGTGCAACGGAAGGTCGATTTGCTGACATAGCGAGCTAATAAATATGGGCACTGGTGATGCCAAGGCGTCTTCCCTGAAAGAGGAGGATAACAAAAACGAGGTTGGTAGCGTAGGAGGGCCAGCGGAGGAGGCAGACGAGGTACAGACGGCGGAAGAAGACAAAGAGGAGGAGGTGATTTTGCGGCCTTTGCGATAAAGACTGCGAAAGTACTCTAGCATCTGCCTCTCCTCCTCTCCCTCCACACCTTTCTCTCCTAACTCAGAAAATCGTATCGTCCACCGCCTTAACGTCTCGGTGTGGAGCAGATCCATGTGCCTCTTTAGATTTCCTAACACGTTAAAGCACCTCCCGCAGCCATCAAGTTGGCACACAAACTCTAGTGGTAAACTGGGCACGTCGTGGACGTCTCGCATATGCTTGCGCATTGTACTGCGGCTATGGAAGGCCTTGTCGCAGGTGAGGCAGACGAGTGGGCGTTTGGAAGTGTGGCGGCGGAGGTGCTCGTTGCGATGGCCGACTTGGGAGAAGGCGGAAGTGCACTCGGGGTAGGTGCAGTTCTGTTAGGGGAGTTGTCAGTGTCTATCGTTTTAGTGGGTATTTTGCGCTGCGCGAAGAAAGGGTGTAGGTTCCAAATGTAAATATTTCTGATAGGGAAAGTGAAAGAGAAAGTAAAACGCACGTACATATGGCTTCTCCCTTGTATGGACCCTAATATGGATGTCTAAAGAATGTTGTTTATCAAACGCCTTATAACAGTTTGCTATGTGACATATAAACCGCTTATTCAGATTTGTCCTTCCTATACACACATCTGTAGCCCGCATAAGCTCATTCACACCCGCACTCGTGCTCGCCTCCTCTGCAACAGCTGCGGCGGTTGCCTCGCCATCGCACTCTTGCGCAGTTGCGTACGGCGGCAAGGGCTGGTACGTCTGGTGCTGTTGCCGGTGTGCGTGGAGTAGGCTCATGATGTTGTTCTTGACCTCCTCGCTCTGATCACACAGTAGCTCGCCGGCTCCCTCCTTTTCCAGTCCTTCTAACGCAGTCACATTCGTTTGGTAGACGAAGTTGTTGATGGCCTGATTGAATTCCTCGTGAAGCTCCTTGACCTGCAGCTTTTTTTCCAACGTGCTGGCTAGGATGTTGACGCAATGTATCTCCTTGTGGTAATTGACTAGGGCCTCTATTGAGTCAGGCGTTAACTTGAAGGTGACCTCGTTATTCAGCACCATGTCGACATACACGATGTAAGCCCTAATATGTAGAAGCTGGAAGTTGAAGAGGGCTTCTATTAACGGGTTAGAGTCATTGTGTAGGTCTGACATTGTCGCATTTGGGAGCATGATCGAGGTCAAAGTCCATATCGCATTACTCGACGACAACATTTCCGTTAAACATCTCTGGTGCCGAGGGATGCTGTTGAGCTGGCACTTGACGTTTATCCTCTTCAGGGTTTGTGTCAACCACGGCACTACCTCTGATCCCAGGACCACATTGACTGATAGGGCTCGCGACGCAAAGGCAGCAGCCGTGGCGGGTAAGAGCCGGGGAGGCATCGGGAACGGCGATATGTATAACGATTTGGGTCTCTGTTGAAACCAGAATCTTATCGACGGGGAGATGCACGATGGCGATAGATTACGCTGGCAAGCGTAGTTTCCGGGTTACAAGCGTAGCTTATGCTGTTCCACACTAATAAGGATAGGAAATAATAAAAGATAAAGGGGGAGAGTATTAGATAGAGGCGGAGGGGATATAGGAGGGCGGTTATAGTTTGTGCTTTAATCATCGCATAAAATGGCTAAGGCTAAAGAGGCAATATGGCGAGGTAGATTATAAATAGGATCTAGCCCAAACAAGGGTGTATAGTAAGTAGATCGCTGGATCCCCTGCTCTCCCTAATTGCCCCACTTTGCAAATTGCAAGCGTGGTTTGCGAGTTACAAGCGTGGTTTGCGAGTTACAAGTGGGCACAGTCCGCGGGAGCACTAGTAGTTTCAACGGAGCCTATCACGTCTCGCATATACTGTCTTGCAAGGGAATTACAAAAGCATACCGCTGATCTCTCTTGTCTCCCTATCTTCTCCAAGGTTCTCTAAATTTGTTAAGTTTAACGCCCTCATACCGCAAAAAGTACGACATGCCTACCATAAACAACAACCACCTCGCGAAGATGCCTATACTTGATGAGCGCCGGACAATAGTTAAGCTGGAAGCGGCGTCTGAGTATTTGAAAATGCTTATTCCTGCGAGCCCTATATCGCCTTTGGTTGTCCCGGACGTCAGTAAGGTACGGAAACTTATAGACAAAAACAACCAAATCTGTCTGCTGCTTGTTGAGTATGGCCGTGACTACGAGATCCTGCGTAATTCACTCCGCGGTATGCCACGATCATCTAGTCCCATTGTTACTACTAACTTCGTGCCCCAGATCTGGGAACCCAAGATGTACTGCTCAATCACGACGAACAAGCATACCTTTCCAACAGTTCCACGCACACAAAATGTATCGCCATTGGCGACGACGTCGCCCGCCAAGGCGTCTACTGGAGGTGTATCAATGTCCTCCGGATGGACGAGTGCAGGCTTCTCGGCAAGACATGGATCAGATTGCTCGAGCCGAATAAGTTTTCTGAATACCCATATAATGGTGCAATGAAGGCGGAGCCGCCATGGTGGCCATCCACAGGGCCGAATAAGATTACGTATAGGGCGCAGAGTCGCTTAAATAAGCACGGTAGGTGCCTATATTCTCCTCCATCCTGGTGCTAGTGACAGAACTGACGGTATTTACAGAGCTCACCACCCTCCTCGTTCACATCATGGGCGTCGTCATAAACAAAGGGAACCATGGCCAAGGCGGCTTCTTTAGTCTCGACGTAGCGAAGCTAGAAGAGACCACCCGCAAGGCCATAGCCTCCTGGATCGCAGATAAGAATAGTTTTAAGGACAGCAATCAGTATGGCTTCCTGATCCCGCTATTCCGCGTGCTGCGCATGGAGGAGCGCTACCGACGGGGTGAATTCGGCGCAAGTGCTACTATCTGCGTTGACCTTATCGATCCTAGGGAGATCATTGATACAGGTAGTGGAGAGCTCAGTGAGAACCAGAGCCACCTATTGGACAAACTCCCACAAAAATCAGAAGAGAATTTAGAGGGGGCTAATACCAAACAAGCAAACCTAAGTACATACGCGCAATCACAGCTGTTGATTCAAGAAGCGGAAAGTCTTGGCTGTTCGTTCGAGAAGCGGAAACTCGCACAGCTGTTGGTTCGAGAAGCGAAAAGTTGCGAATATAAGGATGATGAAACTGGAATACTCCCATGGCGAATTTCTAAGTGGTCAGATATGGTGAATGTTTGTGGTAACAAGTATTGCAGGCTAGCGGTATTAATACCGGAGTCTGCTATCAACGGCCATGAGAGCGAACTATATGATGAGTCAGAAACCAGTTTAGACGATTTTGACTACTGGGGAGAAGGATTATATAGCAAGGAGAGACAGTGGTACGAAATTGGCAAGGACGAAGTACGTTCGCTAACGGTGCCTGGAGAAGATGAGGTTTGGGACGGCGACGATGGGCAGAGGTATCGCAAAAGCATTGGCCTTCGTGGTTCGATCGTCGGGTTAACGAGGGAGGTGGTAATAATTGATAACGTTCGGTACATCGAGCATTTAGTTCTGAGATGAAAGGTTCTGTCACAATATAATGAGCACGAAGGCTGTGCAAGCTGAGGTTGTGACGGTCTCTGCTCCTATCAGTCTCACAGCGCTTAATACGGAGATGTATCTGAAATCCATTTGTATATCTACACCAGAGTCAATCGCTTTCCCGGGGCTGTGACTATGGCCATTTCCGGCGAGCATGGCATAACTCTGGAGCGGCTTTATGCCGTCGCTTCTAAGGGTTCCAAATGGTCCACAATTCCGTGGGTTCTTGACATTGCAAAGAAACTCATTTTGATGAGTGATTTGTGGTATTACCGGGGCTTGGCATCTAAAAGGTCACTCCACTTTTGCATAATTTAATTCTTTTACGTCTGATGCATCCTCCTTTCCTCTATCCAGTCTCCGTAAGAATGACGCCTCTCAGTCCGAAAGCGCAGCAGAGGGCAAGCTAATCGTTAACGAGCCGTCGATCTGAACAACCAGGCCTCCGTCCAGCAGTTGGCGCAAATACAGGAAGGCTCTCTTCGATAGAGGAAACAAGAGGAAGACCATCTCGCAGAGTAGGCTTCACGGATTTCGATTCCCTGCGTGCTATAGCCCGGTAGACTGGAAGATGGGCAGTTTCAGTCATTGCGTTCGGCTCCGCCTTAGTATGCTCATGTTGCCTTCACCATTAAGGGTGATACTTTGGTAATGGTTTTTGTTCAAGCCAATCCTTTGTTACCTGCCTCTGTATTCACCTGATGCATCTGCCTCGCTCGCAACCTCACCATATTGCGGGATGGCCCACGCCTCTTGTGCCGTATCGCCACAGCTGACGCGCTGGCGTTCGTATGCAGCGTGCGGCGCGAGCTTGAGCCTGTGCTTGGGCGAAAGGGGCGCGGGCGGCGCGGGTCCCTTGAGTGCGTCTCGAAATGCTGTTTCATGTTGTCAGCGCGAATGAACCTCTTAGGGCACCCGGGAAAAGCGCATGGCACAGTTTCGCTGGTGTGGATCTTGGAGTGGCGCGAGGCGTGGCCGGAGCTCGTGAATGTTTTCTCGCAGCCGACGGGCTTGGCGTAGCGGCAGCGGTAGCGCTTGGTGCCTGATACCCTCACCGTGGTAACGGGTAATGGCGCGAGCGTCAGAATCTGGGGAGCCATGTGCCCCTGCGAGGCTGCGTACGCTGCTTTCGCAGGGTCGTGGTACTGCTGCTCATGGTAATGGTGCGCGTGCATCGGGACCCCATGTGTCGCTGGCAATGTCCCTGGAAAGCGCAGCAATGGCGCCTGCGACGGCTTAGCGTAGCCGTATTCTGGTAGGGCGTTACAGTAGGTCGAGGGAGGGGCGGGATAGACTGTGTTGATACAGTCGCGGAAGCTGCCGCGCAAGAGTTGCGGGGTTGGTGGGGAAGTTTGGTGGCCGCGGCGGGGGCACATCATCGTATTGTGGTAGGAGTATCTGTGGTTTTCACCCATGTGGTGGCAGTAATCCCTCACGGAGGAGAAGAACAGGCTGTGAATATCGGGCGCAGAATATGGGTCGTAGGAGTAGTCGGCCACGCTATTGTCAAAGCTCGGGTCCCAGTTACTTTTGAGTGGGGGAAGCTGGATGGGCGGGCGGTGCGAGGCGGGGAAGCGGTAGGGCGAGCAAGGGCGGAGGGTGTTGACGTCCTGGCCGGACTCGCGTATCCTGAACAGGCTGGAAGCCATGTTGAATACAGTGGTGGGTTTAAGCAGCTTCCTATGAGACTATCTGACGGGATGGCTGCGTTCTTATAGAGCTGGTATACCAATCACCAAGGCTGATAAGATACAGGTTGTTAGCATCCTAGCTTAGATTAAGGCTGGGCGTCCGAAATAGGCACGCTATGTCCATCTCTTAAATATGGACATAGCGTGCCTCTTTCGGCATCTCGTCCATTTCTTAAAAATAGACATACCGTGCCTACGCGCCACTTTTTCTGGCCCACATGCCGTACGCTGTCAGAGGGATTCCTAGTAGATCGCCGCGCATGTCTCTCGGGGTACATCCCAATCTCCCCCCGGCCGGGCGGCCCACTTTCTCTACCAAGGGTAGCGCTAGGGTCAGTATCTGGGAGGGATGTTGACGACGTTGCCGGGGGGGGGCAATATGGCAAGGTAGATTATAAATAGGATCTAGCCCAAACAAGGGTGTACAGTAAGTAGATCACTTTGCGAGTTGCAAGCGTGGTTTGCGAGTTGCAAGCGTGGTTTGCGAGTTGCAAGCGTGGTTTGCAAGTTACAAGCGGACATTTGAGGCGTCGCCGGTCCGACTCACTTCGAAAATGCACCTCTCTGCCCTGGCTGCACCTAACAGTACTATGAAAGAGTCTAAATTTTGAAAGTTCAACGCCATCTTACCACACAAGCAACCGGCATGTCTACCGTAAGCAACTGCACTTTAAACTAGCCTCTATATCTAAAATGCCCATACTAACACTAACAGCGCGCTGTAGTATTCTAATCGCATCCGCGACAACCAAAGGCGGTCCCGAGCAAAGAAGATGGGGTATATCGAATATCTCCAAGCCGCTCCGGAGAAGGCAAATGAGGAGAAACAGAAACGAATCGACGAGAAACAGCATCTTCATCTGCTGCTTGGTCAGTATGGCCATAGCCCTAACGACATGAGCAATGACGACGTCTCACCTACACCAAAACTCGAAGATGTAAGAGGCTGTGATGCTGGCAAGCAAGCACAGCCGAGAAACTTGCTGCAAGGAAGCCAGATTGGTACGATCCACCGTAAGGTCCTTTAATTGCATAATCGAAGCTAACGTTTTGAAACCGTCCAATTTACAGATCAAATTCCGGATATCAAGCACATTAACATCGCAACCGAACCGAAATTGCTGGATCTTTGGCCTGTTGCCCAAGAAACCTCATTCCACCATACAGAACGAGCTTTGCAACGAGCGTATGGACTCGGCATCTCCCCTACTCAGCTGGAGATACCACAGCAAATGGACAAATTCAGCAATACCTATACTCAGTCGCTCAGTGACGATAAATATATGCAGAAAACGTACAGACTCGACAGCTTCCTGACTCAGATACCATGGGACGACGAAGCTTTCCAGCAAATGGACGAATTCAACTCTAACTGTACTCAGTCGCTCAGTGATGATAAATCTATACAGGAAACGTGCGGACTCAGCAGTTGCCCTACTCAGCTGCAAATGCCATTAGACGACGAAGCTTCGCGGCAAATGCCCCTAATACAACCGAATTTAGCATTAGCATCGGCAAAACCTCAACTAATACTACAACAAGCGCTCGGACGCAATGTATTACCTGGACCCTGTCGACCCAAAAAGACGCGAAAACCCCGTAAATTCCTAACTATAGAGGAAAAACAACAGATCTGTCAAACTGCTCAAGAAACCCCGTCTTTGAAGCGAGTAGAAATAGCAGGTGAGATAGCAATAATTAGGTCTTCCTCTATTTGCTAACATGTGTTATAGATATGTTCTATATTACTAAAAGGTATAACATCTATAACAAATCTCTATATTGCTAATAGCTTCCTAGTACTCTGTTTAATATATTAAAGGAATCGAAGAACAATGAAGGATATACTCAGCAACGAGTACATATCCAATGTCCATTTTGCCCGAACCGGTCGAAGGAGCCCAGGTCCTTTAGGGAGCATATTAAGCTACATAACAGGTCAGGTGCGGAGGGCAATAGGAATAAGGTGGTGTTTGCGAAGGGGGCGGCGGATGTGTTGCAGAGCTTGAGGGAGGGGAGATTTATATGTCAGCCTCTGTGAAGCCTATGTACTTCCCACTCAGATTTTTGAAGATAAGATAAATTTGTATCCTATGCCATTTATTCCCCAAGGCATCCGCTCTACATATGAGAAGCTGCTTGTCATTCTGTGCTATTCTTATCTCATTCCAGTTCAATCATATTGTTAAATAATTATTTCGATTCTCCTATTTATTCAATAATAATACAGTAAATCTAAATAGTATTCATATCCTTCTAATTACAGTAGGCCCTTAACCCGACTGTCGAGGTAGCCCTAACTCTGCGTGACCCGCGATACTATATTCTGCTCCGTAGCCTCATCGTCGCTGGGTAGTAGTGGTAGTTGATCTGTCACTCCTGATTAGGTAAAGCGCGTCGGTGAGGGCCGGCCCGTGTTGACATATGCGCTATTTACGCTAGTGAGGACGTAGCGCCTCATTATCACGTGACGTTTGGTCTTCATTTATCAACAATATCACTAAGTGTTAATCTCTAACTTTAATTAGCAACTAACATGGACTCTAGGCTCTGTGGAGCACCTTTTAATTTACTTATTGTGCTGATCGTTTACTATAAGAGAATCATTTGCTGTACCACATGATTAATATAGACACGTGACAATCTATTTGACTAAGCTTCATTAGGACACGATGTGTACCCATCGTGTCTACATAGGATTAGTGGCAAAGTTGCACCCCTTTCCCCAGACTAAAAGATTATCTGTTTGAAGCACTTTGGGGGGTGGATGTGCAGGTGAATTTCTCCGTGTACTCGTCGACCGTTTAACTTTGTCTGGCCCTCCCAGCTTGACTCGTCATTATGCTCAGAAGGGTGGCAACTATATTTTGGCGGCGGGGAAAAGGTTTTAGCAAGCTCTTTTATAGCCATAGACTTAGACTTATTTCCTATAAATACGAAGAGACTTGGGGTTTGTTTATCTGGGTTTGGAAGGTCATCAAGAAGGGTCTGGAGTCTGTCGGTATTTTGGAGGACTACATCCCCATCATTTACAGCTAAACCGAGCCACTGTGTGTGTTTGCAATATCTCATCGCAGAAAGCGGTAAAGTAGTTATTGAAAGAGTCGTACATAAAATGATTGTTGATAAATAGTGAATCTGAGGAGCTACCAGGGATGTGCCGGAGGCTAGGCCCTTTATTCACTCGTCTGTGCCAGCCGCTTTTGGCTTCGCTGGCGGTTGTTTTTGGCTATTGCCAAAAACAGTGCCACTGCTGCACATTTAATAAGAGTAGCTACGCATTCTTCTTATGGGATATTTACCAAGCAATGGCCATCACTGTGGCAGGAAAACCAAAAGGTCGCGAGTTTACATCAAGTATGAGAACGTCAAAGCCACCGAGGTACAGATGTCAGGCCTGTGGTGGGCCAAGGTCCCCGTAAATATCATTTAAGACACCCCCCTAGCAAGCCTCCCCCAGCACCGGGCCTATGCCGAGAGTGTTTTGAAATGGAAAGAATGAATGAACCTCTTCCTGTGTCGACAGTCACTATATACGAGATACATCATTACCACACCTACATATGTCAACATGGACAGCATTGTACGGGTCGTGCCGAGAATCCACCTCAAGAACAGGTTGTTAGACCAGTAGAGCTTCCCGTATTGCCGGTATGCCCTGCAATAATAGAGCTTTCGGGAGAAGAGCAGGTATACAAGTTCTCTTCTCCATCTCAACTATTGGAGCATCCACCTCCACAGGCGATGCCTTTAAAACAGCCCGGTTTTAGTAATGGGTTTCAGTCTAGTAGAATCTGTCGCTAATTGCGTGAATGCCGACCTAATATAATGCTTTTTGTTCATCTAGGTTTTAGGTATAGGATTATCTATCTTGAATAAAGTCACTTTATCCACATATTAAAATATTACTCTACTAATGTGCATCCCTGCATCACGGAGGCACCCAGTGATAGGACAAACTATTAGTACTTTGAATTCAACTGATTCTAAACTCGTGAGTCCATTAGAAATTATAGTATTTGTATGTTAGTTATGTTGTATGACCACTCTTGAATAGACTAAACCCTAACGTGCATCCCTGTGTCAAGAGTCAAGAGACGCACCCTGTGACGAGACAAGCCATTGGTACTTTCAATTCAATTGATTCTAAATTTGCCAATCCATTAAAAGTTTCATATTTGTATGTCAGTCCTCTTGTGTGATCACTCCTAAATAGCCTAAACCCAAACTTTACAGTTACAACGTCGCCGTCGCTCCTAATTGTAGACAGCGTCAATTCGAAGTAAATTAGAAACCCTTGGTCTATAACACCACAACTAGCTCTTTGCGCTGTTCAAACGTATGTAACACTTTGATCTGGGTTTCCGAGCCTTACCACGATGCCCAACAGTCATTTTGTGATGGTCAGGGAGTGTGTCATGCGACGTCGTCGCCATATGGGTTGGTACCTCCAAATTCAAGGATTCCTGGGAGATAACGGTTACGTAATAAAGCTTGTGGTTGCTGAGCTGTGGCTGTGCATGGCGGATCGATTTTTCCTTCATGCGCTGAATACAACGTCAATGACGGCTTCATTTAGCCGCTACTAATGCATGACTAGTTTAGTGCTGGACCCATGCACTCGCCCTGTTCTGGATATCACGTGGAGTTTCCATGAAATGCTGCCTGAGACCATTGTCGCCTGACAACTGCCAACCTTTGCTGACCGAGGGCAAGTTCTACTTTCTGGTTTCCCGCGAAACACTGCGTCTAAGCTAGTTGCGTAGGGTATTAGATATTGGAGATACAATATCAGACTATACGACCGATACTAGCTGATGCTCTTTTGTACGGAAGATTCCTTCCGTAGGATTCAATTCCTGCCTCACCAGAATGGACTCGGTCACCCTTATGGCATCCGACGGCCGACATATCATCGCCAGTAAGTACACCAATGACTGTCCCTTTCCCGTTCTTGAAAACTAAGTTTTTCATAGGTCGCAGGGCCGCTGAGGGCTCTACCCTAATTAAAGATATGCTTGGAGATCTTGAACTAGACGAGGCTTCAAAACCGATTCTTATTGATCTCCACTTTGATATCCTCACTATTGTTATGGAGTGGTGTGAACTCCACATGGACGGAATCTCTACCTACATATATCATGAGCTACATCAGAACGATGAATGGGTTACAAAATACCTGGGGTTAGAGGGGCTAATCATTGATATTATGAAGGTATTTATTGAAGCAGCTCATTTTGTGTATTGCTATTGATAATTTAAAGGCCGCGAACTTCTTAGAGATTGAGCCACTTCTCGAACTTAGCTGCAAGTCGCTTGCCGACGTTAAATCGGCCGAGGGGGTCCAGGAGCTATTGGGGCAAGAAGTTAAAATACTGATCCCAGAACTAGCGGAAAAAATCCTTGACTATGTTGGGCCAATATCACAAAACCAGCATTACACTCGCTGCGGTCAACCTAATAGGGAATCGTCAACGCTCGATCTTCGCACACGTTATGGTTACTTTAATCTGCCGACAGACCGCCCAAAAGATTTCCTCACTAATCGCACTGAGCTATGGATGACGGTCGAATGTTCTGCCTTCACTGCGCAGCATCTGCGTCGGAACAACGGCGACTTCCTTCTTGATACTGAATTCTCTAAGGATGTCGCGAAAGTATCATCTTGTCTGCTAAGAGTAGACGAAAAGATTTCCCGAGATTTTATTCTTGTATCAGAAAAAATTATCGGACATGAGCTGCGAAACATTTTCTCTGCTGCTAACAGTTTGACAATCCTTAAACTTGCGGGAGTTCGGCCTTCTGAGGCCATTATCAGTATGATTCGCGACGCACAGGTCCAGTTCTTGGAAAATACAGGACGAACAGTACGCATTACATTTTTCGCTCCAGCTTGGGACAAGCCTAATATGGAGAAGTTGCGGCCACCCCCTCTCGACCGTGTTCTCAAGGGGAAACAAGAATATAAGAACGCGCAACGGCGAATGGCAGCCGCGTTTCGTTAATTTTGATACGCCGCACGCAGCCACCGCACCAGCCACAAGTGACCAGGGATCCTTGATCGCTTACTTTGGAGTGATCTTCGCCACCATCGTGTTGAACTGGTACACGATGAGGCCGTGCGTACCGTCCGCTATGCTCGCCGGCGCGGGCTGCAGCAGACGGAAGCGGGACTCGTCAACGCGCTGGACAATGGCGCCGGTGCGCACGCAGATGCTGCAGTCACAGCTGTACACGTGGTCGAGGTCGGAGTCGATCTCGAAGCAAACGCAGCCGCAGTGGCACGAGCCTCTGTGGGTTGGAGGCATGGTGGAGTTTATGGGTTTATGGTGTCGGGGGGCGTTGGGATGCGTTGGATGTAAATGGGGTCGGGATGACTTTCCTTCTGGGAGATATGTATAGGTCGGTTGCAGAAGAAGTGTTGCGAAATGAGTCATGGATGAGAAAGGAAGCTATTCAGGGGAACGTAATCACGGGCCAACTTCATCCATCGGCGCGCGGTGGTGTGCTTATCACATGTTCGAAGCCGAACCGACATCTGTCGTCGATGGTTATGAAGTATGTGATACATGCAAAGGAGAAACAAGGCAGCCTCCATCTCGTTGCTGTGACGTCAAGCTCTCGTCTCTATACATATATGATAAAATTCGTGGCCACGGAGCCGGTGTGTGGGGCTACTATAATGCAGCGATAGGTTATGTTTGTATATATTCTCTAAGTAAGCAACCTTGCAAAGTCAAAAAATACTATGCGGATTTTCTTGTAACTACCCTAAGATACTTTTTTTGCAAGGACAGGAAATCAACGTGTGGTGGCCCTCAAACCGTCTCTGGAATATAAGATCTCTTACATCTTCGAATAGTCGTAGCTTGCCATGAAATGCCAGCGGCAGCCCACTACTCTCGCTTTCTGACTATAGCTTTCATAGTTATAAGAGACACCATATGCCCAATAGACTATCGCAACATGAGCAACGTACAAAAACGCCAAAGCCAGAATGCATCTAGAAGGAGAAGCACTTTGACCAACAAGGCATTTAAGTACGCGGAACTATACGGCGCTGATGTTGCCTTGATCATCTATTAGAAGGGGCGCTATTATACTTACGTATCTCCTGGCAACGCATGTTTTCCACCATCCAAGAAAGAAGTTGTAAGTACTCTTCTGACTTCGATGACATTTTACTAAATGGTGGCAAGATAAATTCTTTTTCAATCCCTATAACCACAATCCACCGTAAACCACCACAAACCACCGAAAACCACTGCAAACCACCACAAACCACCACAAACCACTGCAAACTACCACATACAACCACAAACTGCACAGACTACCACAAACTGCCACAAACTGCCACAATGTACCATAAACTACTGCAAACCACTGCAAACTACTGAAACTACCACAAATAACTATAAATGTCTACAAATCACCTCAAACAACAACAAACTACCTCAAACTGCTACAAATTATTGATAGCTACGATAGATAAGTTGCGTTACTGCTACACTTCACAGCTATCTTTGGCTCCAAATATTAAATTATACTATTTGCTACTTTAACGCACGCTTGTTACAATGGGTCGCCCTGCAAAATTCAAAAGTGAGGTATCTAAACTGCTACTAGATATCGCGACGGAAGAAAAGAAGGGGTTTGGCAGCATATACAAAGGTCTCCCACTCCAGAAACTGCAGAGCTTGAAAAAATGGTCGAGTTGGGCCAAAGCCGAGCCTCCGAGGCCGCTACAAAGGAAAGCTGTCAAGTTTCTCAAAGATGTCGAGTGTTGCGTGTCTGGTGAACTTAGATTTCTTCTTGAAATTAGCGGCAAATTGTCAGAAGCTTTGTTCTCACAATTCCATGACGGATATATTCCACCTCTCCAGAAGTACTGGGATGTAAGTAGCCATCCAAAAGGGCTAATCGAGGCATATACCCTTTTTAAAGAAGGGAAGATAGGTGGAGATAGCTATGGTTCGCTGAGACTGTCCCCGTTATGTTTATGCTTCAAGAGCTAACATATTTAGAACAACAAGGAGAATCCTCGCCCAGCCATGCGATGGAGGAAATTGAGCTCCCTCCCGCCCTTGCACTGCTACACCACACGCACCAACGCCGGCAGCACGACCCACACGGGTGCGTTCTATCGCAGAGGCTCCCCTCATCGGACAATATCAATCTTAGGCCCAACAGCAATAACAGCCTCCCATCTTTTCTAGAGGACCCGTACTGGAAAACAAAACTTCCAGAGAGCTTTGAGTCAATCGAGTGGCTTCACAACATGTCAGATGAAACAAAAAAGTTATGGGACAATGACCCACCAAAGCTTGTTCCTAGTCAGTTTAACAAGGACCTACCAACGATTGCTACACAGGTGCTACAATTTATTGCAACGGCTACATTTGATGAGTTTAACATTCATCAACATGGGGAAAGAACTAGTGGCGAGACGAAAGAGGAGATACGGGGCCTGGCCTTTAACTGCTACAACCAGGCTCTTACGCCTACAATGTTTCCTATGCAGCCTCCTCAACGACCTGTAACAATGATTGACGTCAATATCCCTTTAACACCTGAACCACCAGAATCCTTGAGCAGTAGGTGGAACATATGCAATACAGTCAGCTCTTCTCTAGTTACCCCAACATGGGCATACACTGACTTTCACTACGGTAAGCTACCTCCTATATCTTTAATAGGTTACTAAGTGATTTAGATACTCTCTACCGAGGCTTTGCAGAGCCTGTTGGGGACTGTGTAAAGTTTTGGATACTATCTCCCGCGAAGCCAAACTGGAATCTATTTATAGATTCTACTGGCATCGACAACCGCCTTGCAAAGATAGGAGACAAACTTAAAGGGACTATTATGGTCCTGACTGACAGTTCACATGGACTTGAGTTTGGTAGTGGAACACTCCATGCAGTATTTACTATCTCTGGTGGCATACTTCTCTCAAGTAACTATTCTACGTCTGAATCTCTAACAACTATGAGCGAGTTGATATTAGGGCAACTTAACCCTGATTATTTCGAAAACTGCAGAATAATTACTCAGGAAGACTTAGAGGTCTACAAAGTTACCCTTTCAGAGACATTACAAATCGTTCGGTTACGAGAGAATGCCTTAAAAAGTTGGATTACACTCCAAGAGCCACTGCAAAAGCTTGTTCAGCAAATGGCAGCATCGTCTCCCTTCAAAAAGACAGTTATGTCTATAAATAAAGTCATTAAAGATTTCGCAGTAAAAATGGCTGGCTTAAGCGGAAAATGTGAATGCGGATCACAAGACGACCTTGGTAGGCACATTACTAATCATCATACATTCGACAGCAGCACTGTGAGATTGCCCGTTGATTTCCCACGAAGTCATCGGCCTGACAGGTACGTGTTCTCGGTACTTTAGTTTCGATGTCTAACTTTTGCTACCGAAAAAAAATCCGTCGCTGATGTGATCGTGGTACTTTGAAAGGGACTGGGGACAGTCTTCCTTCCTCCACGTTACCCTCGTCGTCAGTCACGTCGCACGCTACCCCCAGCTACCCCCACGCTGCCGCCCTTATATTCCTCCTTTCCTTGGCTCCACCTCGTCCACGGTTTCAACTCCACGGCCCCAACTCCACCACTTCCCTCCACCCCCTAAACTACACTACTATCGAATTTTACGACGCACACCCCTAGCTACACAGCAGACGCGCACAAAGCTCTCGCGCCAGATAAGGATATCACCCGCCCTTCCCCTAACATCGGGATATGCAAGGTCTCTCAGCTGCAGCGGACTACCACCCTGACGTTTGATCTGCAGGGGTATATGTGGATCCTGATATACACTACGTCGAGGAAGTTATGAGCACCCAGGACAGTTCCGATAGTCCGGTTCGGCGCCCAGATCTTTAGTTCGGAGGAAAAAAATAAGCTGTGGAGGCGTAGAGCAAAGTTTTTGTTGGAGAAAGGGCAAAGGACTGCGAGTACGGGGTGGAAGAGAGAGAGAGTGGCAGCAGGACAGAAAGTGCCACTAAGACCAGAGAGGGCGATAGCGACTGTGTGAGTTAAGCTTGGTGTATTGAGTAGGAACGACGGCATAACAATAATGGTGGCTCGGTGTGGCGGTCTCTCAGTTGGCAGGGGAATGAATGGGATATGAAGGAGGAGGATATGAAGGAGGAGGTTGTTTTATTTCTGGAGAAGACAAAGCGCATCGCCGTTACTACAGCTCAGAATAACAGTTTATAATACAATAATTATTTCGATTCTCCTATTTATTAATTAATATTACAGTAAATCTAAGTAGTATTCATATCCTTCTAATTACAGTAACCCCTTAACCCGACTGTCGAGGTAGCCTTAACTCTGCGTGACCCGCGATACTATATTCTGCTCCGTAGCCTCATCGTCGCTGTGTAGTAGTGGTGAATGATCTGTCACTCCTGATTAGGTAAAGCGGGTCGGTGAGGGCCGGCCCGTTTTGACATACGCGCTAGTTACGCTAGTGAGGACGTACCGCCTCATAATCACGTGATGTTTGGTCTTCATTTATCAACAATATCACTGAGTGTCAATCTCTAACGTTAATTAGCAACTAACATGGACTCTTAGGCTCTGTGGAGCACCTTTTAATTTACTTATTGTGCTGATCGTTTACTATAAGAGAATCATTTGCCGTACCACATGATTGATATAGACACGTGACAATCTATTTGAACTAAGCTTCATTAGGACACGATGTGTACCCATCGTGTCTACATAGGGTTAGTGGCAAAGTTGCACCCCTTTCCCCAGATTAAAAGATTTTGGCTTCCTACGACAACCCTTCCTGAGATAGCTACGCTATAGTGGACAATTCTATTTAACAATATACATTATGACTGATAATCTGTTTGAAGCACTTAGAACCGCCGTCAGAGAGTCGACTAAGGCTGCGGATTCCGTGAAGAACGCTGTTACAAATTTACGAACTAAGTGGTCTATGGCTGAGCAAGGCTGTTCAACAGGAGAGGGAGTATTATTTGAAACATGGGTGCTGCAAACAATCGATAGGACAACATGGCTTCAAGCTATGGATATACTTTACAACACTGATAAGACTATAACGAACCGGGAAGCTATTATAACAATCGCTAGGTCGCTACATATACCCCCCTGTCAGTTGTATTCTACAATCGGTGATCAAGTTCTATCCTCAAGAAGAGGGCTTCAATACTTGAGGGAAATTATCGATTTGTTTGAGGGGAAGTTGAAGCCTATAATATCATACCTTGAAGAGGCAAGGATGAAAAGGTTAGGGGGAGAGACAAATAATCAACGAAAGGAGGTGTATGTTTTCATTGTTGCTGATGTGAGTGCTGCAATCAAGTCGAAGTCAGAAACGACGAAGAAAGGGAAAGCGAAGGCAGCGAAGGCAGCGAAGGCAGCGAAGGCAGCGAAGGAGAAAGCGACGGACGCGACAGATAAGGCAGAGAAAGCATCAGCGGCAGCGGCAGAGGCGCGGAATAAGGCAGCGGTGGAGGCGGCAGAAGTGGAGGCGCGGGACACAACGGAGAAAGCGGCGGCGGCGGAAGCGCGGAACAAAGCAGCGGCAGAAGTGGAGGCGAGGGACAAAACGGAGAAAGCGGCAGCGATGGAAGCGGCAGAAGTGGAGGCGAGGGGCAAAACGGAGAAAGCGACGACGGCGGAAGCGCGGAATAAAGCGGCAGATGTGGAGATGGCAGTAGCGGCAGAAGCGCCGAATAAAGCAGCGGCGGATGCAGCGCAAGCAGGGGACCCGGCGGCAAATCAAACAGCGTACGATGCGACAGCAAAGCAACAGGTAGCAGCTGCGGAAATGGAACTAAGAGCAGACGCAGACAAAATACAACATCGGGTAGATGGGGACGTACGGGAAAAACCTCAATTACCACGGAATAGGCCAGAAATAGCCAAACGGAAGATTGTCGAGCGACTGACTGGAAGTACTTCTCAACACAAGCGCTTAAAACCATTTTCACTTCGGAAGAGGGCATCAAGCGTTCCCTTAACTCTGGGAACTGAAGAAAGGTCCATAATGCCAAGCGCGCAGCTAGCTCAAACCGAAGCTAAACGTCCAAACAGCCTTTATCCAGCACAGGTTATGCAAGATGCCCTATTTGATGACGAACGGAGGCATACATTACTACGCGCATACGAAAGGATCCACATAGAAAGCCCAAACACACACCTGGCTAGAGCTGGTCAAATTGCTATCCATATATTTGAAAATGGGCGTCCTGCAAGAGTATGGACTACGAGCGGCAAAGGGTCTAGCAATGCAGGATTCAGTGGAAATACTACATCTATACATGGAGGGTGTAATTGCAATTATGACGATGCGGATATCCTACTCCTTACAGAGGCAGAGCACTCAATATGGGCGGCTAAGAATCATAGGCCAAAACTCATTGTTATCCGAGACGAAGCGTTTGTAAGGCGACGACCAGCTCAGACATCTCAGGAATGGCTAGAGGAGATGGAGGTAGATGCGAAGCTCTCTCCAATGCCAATGAAAATTGACGTCCAGCTACTCGGCAAAGATGTAAGCGATATTTCCGTTGAGAATATAGAGATGCAGGATGCTCTTATCCTATGGAAGAATGCAGATTCTTTGCCAGAAATTTGTGCCAGATCTCCACCTGTCAACTTCCTCAATATTTCCAATCCAAGATTTACATGCTGGCCAGAAGGGATCACTAAACATTATGGACTTTTACGAAAGGCTGTTGGCTACTGCGAATCAGTGAAATATAGCCATAACGGGAACAAAGAGATAAACATTGGAAAACCAACGTCGTTGCCATTTAGCCCTGTGGACATCCAGAAATGCTTAGAGTTCTCTATTGCTGCCCAGCGAGGGGCAGTATCTGGCTGGCACATGGATCAAAATGGGGTTACTACTTTTTTGACACTGGAAAGAAACACATACAATAGCGAACCAGGAGACGAGGTTAAATATTGGCCAGTTATTGCAACAGACCATTATAGAGTTGATGAGCAGGGTATACTCCTGGACGAGTTCAAGAAGTACGGCGAGCAATGGCGACCTACACTACAGGGGAAAATCCCAATAATTGCACTTGTTTGTGGGGATACTCTGATACAACCTCCTGGCACTATTCACGCACCGATTACACTAACGAACTGCAAAATGACTGGTGGAATGGCTTGGCGAGAACAAGATTTAAAACAGTCTTTAGAGAAATGGCTTTTTCTTGCAAAAAATGAAGGGTGTTCAAACGAACCCCTACCGCAACAAACTTCTGAGATTATAAACTACCTTCAACCTTGGGTAAGATTTGAGCCAGAAAAGTTTGGCTATACAAGGGAACAGCTACAGGTGTTTGAAGACGATTGTAAGAGACTTGTGTATCTTGCAGCGGGGGGCAAAAGCTGCAGTTGCTTGACTACCTGTGGCGGGAGATGTGGGTGTTTGAAGAAAGGGGTCCTTTGTGGCCCAGAATGCCACAATGGTGCTGGGAGGAATTGGGATTGTTGTACGCCGAGAAGCAATTTTCTTTCGTCTTCGCCGTTGAGTCCGAGCAAATCATGATCACGCAGACAGAAACCATATTGAACCAACAATTCTTAAATAATACGATTAAGATAAAAAATCCCTCATTACAGACGCCAGCTCTATCGATATATCTCCTATCAAATTGTGTCTTATTCCAAGCTTCCGTTCAGAAATAATCTCGGGGCTTGTCAGCATGCGACTTGTGTATGATGTAATTTCAATCCCATACTTATGTCGTTGACTCGAAACCCGCGAAACCTGTATTTCCATTTGGTTCCGACAATTGCTCTCGATAATAACGAGCCTCAAGACCGCTCCGACTACGATAGTAGCCTGGAAATGCCCGGTTGTACTCCTCGGTGACCCTCATCCACGGCATGTCCTCGTTATCTCTCTTGCATTGGATGAAGCGAATCTGGTCGGGGGTGTAAGGCTTGTTGGAGTGATGTTTGCGGGGGCGTGTAGTTGCAGAGTATGCCCGTAGTAACGTCGGCTTTTCGTTTTGTTCTTCCTGGAAGAATCCTGTTTGGGTTTGGGTCTGAGCATCGACAGTTTTACTTATTGGCAAATGTAAATCTTTAATAGATGGAAGAATAAGCCCAGGTTGCTTGTGTACTGAACAGGCAGTGTTCTTGGGTATAGTGTATAATGATATATTTATAGCAGGCGACTGGCGGTTGTCCATTGTGAGGCGGATATGTTGGGACGATAAATGAATTTTCTCAAGAGATACACACCTTCACCGCAGGCATAAGTAAATATATAATGCGAACTTACCAATTAACTGGCCTGCACAGCTGGGATGTCATCAGTTGTGCTGCCCATCCAACAGTCGTATTTTGGACCCCAATGGACCCCAATGAGATGCGGGGGACAAAAAATAATAAACGGCTCTGAGACACATATTCACATTGTTGGTTCGAGCTGTCACTTTGATTGCGTGCCTAGGCCACCGTATGAAGTGGATTTTAGGGTCGAGCCTGTCGTAATATTGGTCCGGAATTCCCAGTGGAGCATCATGATGCTCCGGTACATGATTATGGCCATCATCAGTCCTGTCGCGATCACTTTCGATGGCAGGGATGACAACAGGATCCGCCTGTACTAAGTGTTGGTGGCTGAAGCTGATAATGCGAGTTGTAACGGGCAGGTAGTAGCGCGTGCGGCTAACCCGGCTGATTTTCATGTGGCCGGATCACGAGCTCCCGAATGAATTGAAAAGCAGAGTATGAAATGAGCGACAGCGGTTTATCCGCATAAGGAAGGCTTTCGGTGACGTACGTTTGAGACTCCTCTCGTATTTTGATAATGGCGCTGCTGGTGATGACTAGAATGAGGGCGCTTGGAACATGCCGAAAGCCAATCACGCTTCAAAGATCGTATACGCGGCGCCAACCCCGCGTAATATCGTAGCCCAACCCCGGTCCTCAACGACATGGAGCTCGGTGATTAACTTTGAAAAATCCTGCATTATCGCTAGTTAACGGCCATAGTTACATCAATCTACTATATTGTACACTGCGAGGTGCAAGAGCCACAACAAGTCCAACATTCAATCCCCCAAGCCTACTCTCGGCAGATATAAGTCACTATCGCATCCCCTTCGAGAGGTAGTGTCCGACTCAGCCCTTAGCGCTGGGTGTATACCTAAGAGGTTCATATTGGCATTATGGTATGTATTAGGTCGTAAAGGTTGATGGAGGTTGGTGTTGATGGCGGTAATCGGAGTCTGCGGCCGGGAATCTCCCGTCTCAGAGCCAGCAGACAGGCTTTCACTGATGACAAACCCTCCCCCTCCTTCTTCTGATCGGCCTTCCAGGCTATCATCCCCAACTTGAACGTTTGCGAAACTTCGTGTAGGGCTTCCAGGCCGGCGCATGCCATCGCAAACGCCTGGCATCTGGTTCTTACCACTGGAGCGTATTGATTGCATGGTGAAATGGCCAGTAACACTTTGAGGATCAGTCTCAATAGTCGTCGTAGATATTCCAGCAGGATTAAAAGCACTGTAAGTGTAGCCTATATCCTTCAGAATTTGAAGACGGCGTAGCTCACTCGGCGATCTCGCCGTGCCGACCTTTGCCTGTCTGTCTCTCTCACCCATTGATGCCAATAATGCCCCATCATTGTGACCAAGGCCGATATCTTCTTGCTCTATGTCCGGTGAGAGGACGCTGCGGCAACGGATTATTTGTCGCTGGAAGAGGAAGAGCAGCGCATCGAAGAGGTCGAACGACGTGACTAGTGCGAAGGAAAGAGAGCGATGTTGGCCATCCTGCGTAGGCTTGTACCAGAGAATAGCGAGCACGAGACTAATGTATGTTAGCCTGAATTCTACCGTCGAGAGACCATACAAACCTAATACAGAGGTATGCGACGAAAGTTTGACTTGAGAGGGGCTTTGCCAAGAAGACATGAGTAATTACGTGGAAGAAGGGAAATACTGCTAGAATTGCGACAACAGAGACTGTAAACGTGATTGTTCTGTTGGATGAGTCTAGCAGCCAAATAAAGTATATGCTGGTCTGGCTGCAAATCTTAGCACCATAAAGGAAGTACAGTAAGGCAAATGAATTCATGATGTTGTGGTTATGATAGTTGATTGATGAGGAACTATCGAGAGATAATATGAGAGCGCGAGCGAGGACTGAGCCAATATTCATATTCAACCAGAACGGATGGGAAAGTGCGAGGATGGCTAAATTGAAGGGGGAGGGGTGAGAACCCTGAGAAATTGAGAGCGGGGAATAGACCGCAGGGTGGCCCAGTGTAGATCAGTAAGCTGGAAACAGGTAGCAAGGATTCTATCATCCGTCTACTCCTGCCTCCTCTAATGTCAAATTTCAAAAAGACCGATGTAACACAACTGTTTGTTGTCTAAAGATGCGCATTTTCATATGGATGATCTTGCCTACTTGGGTAGACAAGGGTTGTGATGGGGCCTCGCATATGCAGTGGGCGCGTATGGGCAATCGCGTCCAGTTTTGGCGCCTATCGACCTGAGACAAGCCTTCTTGGCGCTTTCACAGGGTCAAGAGGCGGCCCTAAGTACTTCTAAAATCTATAACTTTTGCTTCTTAGTTTTTACACCTGCTTATTGTAAATCAGCCTACCCAAGTGTTACAACGTTTCTAAAACCTATAACTTTGAAGAGTGTCTGCAAAATACAGTCTTGTTCATCATGGATAACTTCACAGAAATATCCCAACAAGAGAGAAATCTTGTGTGTGGGTGGGATAGTGACTTAAACTGCTTCCTTTATAGAGGTGATATTCAGAATTATCCTCCGTTGATAGGAAACAAGGGCAGAGGGAAGGTAGGTACCAACTGCTTGCACTAGCTTCATGGAGTTGATTTAATGCCATCTATAGAACCTTACAAAGCCCACCGAATCGAGAGAGCTTGATGATTTATACCCTCCTGTAGAGGAGCCAGTTTATCAAGTCTCAAACGAAAGCCAGGGGACTGCGGATCCAAGGCCTCACTGTTGCGATCCATATGATATACCGTGGCAAGATCTTCGCCTTGTCAACCAGATACCGCTTTTGAGCGGCCCGTCGTCAGAAGTCGGACTCTTCGACGACATCATGATCACCACGGTCAGCAAGGAAGATAACAAACCCCACAATGAGCCGGGTAGGGTCTTGGAGTGTCGGGTGCATCCTAGCGGCAAACAATACCTCCTGGTGGCATGGTGGCACACTCGCAGCACGTTGGCAAAAGCTCGCCGCAAGCATAAATATCATTTTTTGACCGGGATGGGGTACAAATTTGTACTTGGCTGTCAATTTGATGTCATTGACAGTAACACCATCTTACAGAAGGTCATGAATAACGGGGAGTTTTGCACAACGATGGTGTATGGTGGGGTGTATCACAACCATGAGATATTCTCAATTGCCCCCAACAAAGGCGAGAATTCTGAAACTAATAGAGGTTCTCGGAAGCGGAAGACAGAGTTGGTACGGCAGCAAAACCTATGCTCCCTGCTCTTTGGAGGGGTGTAATAGGATTGCTATTTACTATATAGCTGCATTGTTTAGTACTTCTAGCATAATTAAGTTATCAATACTGAAATATGAACGGGGAAATCGCATGTATATTTTGAAAATATGTCTAAGCTTTTTGTCAACTATAATATTCTAACAAGTTCATGTATCAGTGAAGTTCTGAAAATCTACACTACAATCTAAGGGCTTTGTAGAAAAGACTGAGCTTCAGAACCATAATTCTCCTCGGGGTGTCTCTGCGACTGGCAACACAGAATTTGCGTTGCCAGACGGACACGCGGTACCAGCTTAGATGATGACACGGCCTTGGTTAAGAAGACGTGCTATAACAAGTCAGGGCTTGCTCACATATGCCGCATGTGTAGACTCACGTTCTTGAACAGGGATAAGGAGTCAGAAGCTGGAATTGACGAAAACTCAATTGCCTCAGGAGACCAACATCTCCCACTGGATGTACCATACGACGTAAGGACCTCTAGAACCTCAACGAGGAACTCCGAGTTGTACTGATGGCTAGGCGCGTGATTGTTTTCCGGACTTTGGTAATGCATGTCGTGGACTAGAAGGTTAGCACCAGCAGATAGTTGGATAGGTGGCATACCAAGTTTAACGTCCCCCTGGAGAGACAATCTCACACTTTCAATGCTGATTTCAGAAGCCGGTAACGTGGTCAGGACGTAGGTCATAGCTTTAATAATCTACACATATTAGCTTCTCTTCCCAAACGCGCGGCATGGCTACCTCTGCGATGATCGTTGCAATCTCCCACTCTTCTGGAGGGAGCCTGTTGAAGTCGAGATCAAGCAGGCAAACATCCAGATGTTCAGTAACAATGCTTAACTTTCCATCGTAGAAGTATATATCGAGAATTTCCGCAATATTTGGATGTTGTATCAGTGACAGCTCTTCGAGCAAGTGCAACGGTCTTGGTGAAAACGATTCACGTATAACAGCAAGATGAAAAATGGCCTTCCTATGGCATACGAGACTGCCTTGATCCGATTGTTCCTGAAAGAACAGATAGTCTTCTTTCGGGCTCTTGAATTCAATTCGCAGCAAGCGCTTCAATTTCCATGGCCTAGTTGAGGAGGCGGTATCGTGAACGCTACCAAAGTCGATTGGTTTGGTTCTCCTTATAGAGAGGCCGCTATTAGGATCCATAATATGGCAATGTTGAGAATCTTGTTACCACCGTAACTGGGCGATGCCAGTATTTTTAAAGACGCATAAGTAGCAGCTGATTCTGGCTTCTATAAACAGGAGTGGGGCCAATATATCATCCGGTCTGTTGTTAAATGGTCAAATAGGCTCATGTCGTTCCTGACAGAGTAGGACTTGCAAGCTATTACGCTGCATGTACTATGAATCCAAGCGCACTGATGATGGCTCCCCCAAATCCTCGTCCCACTTCTAGTGTCTACAGCGACGACACGCCCAGCATGCCAACCATGAGCCAGCTAATTCGCGAAGTATCGGAGGAGGCAAAAGACCAGGAATACGAGACAATCGCCTCTTACAGGAGAGAAAACCAGGCGCTCGAGGACGAGCTCGCACTACATCGAAAGACATGGAACGGGACAATTATGCTTGCAAATAAAATCATAGAAACTGTCACAAAGATCAAAGAGAGCATCGTCACTGTTGATATAAATTTAGAGGATGCAGAGAGAGAATGGCTAGCATTTTGGGGTATCTACAAAGAGTCCCCTGGTTCACATCCGCCTTGGATCTAAATACTATCGTTAACTTCAAACGAAGGAAAGTCATAACTTGAATCTAAGTATGGCGCTGGGACTTGTGACGATGATGCATAAGAAGGCTGTGTCGGATTTGATGATGGAAGAGAAGCTGAAGGTTGAGCAGCGCTTCGTTCTTGGTACGTTCTCTGGGGGTTGACTGATATCGGTTGCTGATGTGAGTATTGGTTGACCAGCTGAGGATTGGAAGATTGGGACTGCAATGTTGATCCGTTCGGTGGCTGTGAGTTCAACGCCTCTGCAATGATACTTCTGCCAATAACTTCCAGCCTGGTAATCGCCTCCAGAGTAGTTCTAGTTCAGTTTATTAGTGTAAGCTTCCAAAGTAAAGATGGAACATACTGTGCCATACTGTCGAAGGCCACCTTAATCTGTTCGACTTTTGTCTTCACGTCCTCGACTGTAGCCGATATATATTCCAGATGTTTAAGTTGTAGGTTTTGTAGGTCTGAAGAAGCTTCAGAAGCATTCTGTGGAGGATTCGACGGATAGTGCCCGCGACGTGGAGATAGACGTGGTGTGGTGCGCTGAACTCGATTTGTTGGATGCTGCCCGGCCGCAGGCTGGGAAGGTGGCTGTTGGCTTTCATTCCTGGATTGATATTGTCTGTACATGCGAAAAAACGTTGCCATTTCGGCATCATCGTTAATGTTTGCCATGTTTTTGAAACGACAGCTTGTAGCTTGCCACAGCACTTGACCTGTAGTGTTATCACAACAACCACTCTTGGATACGCAAAAGGGTGTTCAAATTGAGGCGACGGCAAAAGTGCTAGTCATGGACATAAGCGTTTTTACGTTCTATCCAGTTCCAGCTCTACCGGCTTAAGATATCAAAGTCAAGGGGAAGAAAGGGCAGCACACCACAACCGAGAAAAAGGCGCTAAAAGGCAGGAACTGCCTTCTTGGCATGCAAGGGCTCGAATAGCGTCTGACCGAAAGCATGTCTCGGCTCCCAAAGCAAGGCGCCCAAAGCAAGGGGGTTTAAGGGCGTGGTTTACATGTCTCAATGACACTTGGCAGGGGTGGCACGCCCGCCCGCTAGCGCCTGGGCACGGGTCAACGGCTGGAAGCCAAAATCGGACGGTCGCAAGCTAGATCCCTGCTGCAGCTGAAACATGCAGGAATATCTACGTAAGCGACAAGCGCCACCAACGACAAATGTTACTAACATCGTGTGCAAAGCAGCCATTTGTGGAGGGGAGTGTTGGGATCTTCTTTCACACAGCAGCAACTCCAAGTCACGAACTGTTCTCTTGTGTTTGCCAGCATGGAAACAGTGTGGCACCATGACCCTTCACAAACCTATAATCTTACGAGAGCGCAACATATGATGGATGAGACCAGTACTTAAGTCTCATAATAGACTCAAAGGCTCATAACAGAGATTACTATCAGCAACATTTCCATATACTCGTCTGACCAGCTCCAAACTCCCAGGAAACGCCCACGATGTCTGAAAAAATCAACGGCACGCCCACGTCTACGCCAGAGGCAGAGACAGATCTCTACCAAATGAACTCTAGCCGAACCGATGCACTTCTCCGTTGCTATCAAGACGTATCTGAGAACCGCCGAAATGTGGATGAGTGTGTCAATGATTTACACGCGACTTGCGCTCATCTCGAGAAGAGGTTCAGGGGCGTATGCGAGACGTACGATGGCGAGAAGGCCCACCTTCAACATCAGATAGCCCGACGCGAAGACGAGATAAATCAGCTTGGAGATAAGCTGGCCAAACTTTGCGAAGAGAATCGAGTCGCCAATGAATGCATCGCGAGCCAGAGGCATCTGATTGAGACGCTCCAAGCTCCACATCACCCGGAGCCGCTTATGGACGGACTTGTCCAGCATGGGCTAATGCTGCCGCATTTTAACGACGCACATTCCGGCCAATACCGTCCCTACCAACTGCTACCCAGCCAGGACTTCACCATGAAATCAGACCTGCCAAATGACATCGATTACAGCATTGGGTCCCCCATTGAGTCGCCTAACGATCCATACCTTGTCGTGTCTGACGTCGCTGAACTTGAGAAGACGGCCGTACAATTTTTGCTGCAACCAACACCATATGAAACTTCTGCGGAGCGGGATACTGCTCAGGGCGAGAAGAGGGTATACACTGAGAAGGATAGATTGTTGAAGCCTAGCAAGAAGCGTAATACGGGCGGCTACCATAAGTAGCAAGCTGTGCTCCATATAGCAGCATTCTTAGTAAACCACTATGAGAGTATGTGATAACCAACGATTTTGCATGCGTCTGAACGTGCAATAGAAACTGGTGACAGTGCTCGCATTGAATGTGCTGCGTACGAAGCGAGCCGGTTCTGGCAGCCCTTTCGTCTTCCATTTCCGCCCTTCTAACTGATCCTTTCCCTGGCTCCAAAGGCATTTCATTACAATAGCCAACAGATTATCGTCTTTGCCATGGAGAGCAACTGTCATCGCAGCCGCACTCAGCAATTGCGCTCTGACACCAGGTCTTTCATAGACGGACCACCACTGCTCAGCCCGGTTGACAAGGTCATCAACCTCCATCATGGCTCTACAACGGCCATTGAAGCGACTCATGAGATGCTGGTAGCTTCAAAACAATACCCAGTTCCTAGTTTCAAAGAAAGAATTGACCAGTTAGAGAGGCATGGCAGCAATCTAAATCACGAAGCCACATATTTTCGAAAAATGGAGCCCATTCGAAAGAAATTCAAAGGCGACGTTTCACGGTGGGCCAGAGAGCTTAACGATGTACTATCCAAGTTAGACGAAATTGAGCAAAACGTTGACCGTGAGCGGGCTCTAGTCATTCAGACCCCCCAGCTAAGCCCGGTTGACAGGATCATCAGTCTATACTTTGATTCTACAATAGATATGGAAAAAACCTCCGAAGAGTTGCCGGGCCCGAAGCAAAATGAAATCTTAGCTCCACCAAAAGAGATTGAGCAGCTACAGAGACGTAACGGAAGTCGCACACAAGAGGTGGCATATTTGCGACGGAGAGAGCCACCTATGAGGGATTTCAAAAATAAAGTGTCGTCAATTGCGAATAAACTTGAGCGTGCGCTATCTAAGTTGGGCAAGGCCCAGCGAGAGGTTGATCGCGAATGGGTCCAAGGGGTGGGGGATCTTCAAGAGCACCCTACATAGCTTTAAAATTCACAAGTTTTGAATTATATTTCGTTTTTTCAAAACACTACATGATTCTATAATTATTTCCATGATTCTGACTATCCATCGCCACTGCTTAACGATAAGTCACATGGTGAGACGTCGGGAAAAGAGCAAGAAAAAATACCTATGACGGGAGTAGGGGGAGGTCAAATGCGGCCATTTCTCAGCTTAAAAATTGTGGGTGGATACCGTACGGCGGGTGACAAAAAAGGTGAGACATTTAAAGAAAGGTGATGGCAGGAAATGTGGGAAACTGCTTATTTCCAGAAAATATGAGTCAAGAAATGTCGATGGCGTAAGTAGATCACGCTGGATGGCAGGGTGGCTGAAACAATCGGAAGAGGCAATAGCCGGAGAAGTCAGAAACTGCCTATTCTAATAATGATCTGTCAATAAATGTGGGTGGCAATGGTGGATCATGTTGGATGGCGGGACAGGTGAGACATTTAGTAAAAGGCAGTGGCCAGGGAAGTCAGAAAGTGCTTAACAATAGCTGAGTAGCGAAGTGGGGGGGCCAAGGGTCGTGTTGGATAGCAGCGTAGCTGAGGCATTTAAAAAAAGCGATCGCCGGGGAAGCCACAAACTGCTTATTCTAACAATAGGTCTGTCAATAAATGTGGGTGGCGTAGGTAGATCATGTTGGATGGCAGGTCAGGTGAGGCTTTGCAAAAAAGAGATCGACAGGGACGTCAGAAAGTGCTTATTCCAACAAAAGATGAGTCAATAATTGTGGATGGCGTTGGTAGATTATTCTGGATGGTAGGGTAGGTAAGACATTTGGAAGAAGGTGATCAGTAGGGACGTTAGGAACTGCTTATTTTAACAATAGATCTATCACAAAATGTGGATAACGTAGGTAGATCATGTTGGTTGGCAGATCAGGTGAGACAGGGAGGTCAGAAAGTGCTTATTCCAACAAAAGATGAGTCAATAATTGTGGATGGCGTTGGTAGATTATTCTGGATGGTAGGGTAGGTAAGACATTTGGAAGAAGGTGATCAGTAGGGACGTTAGGAACTGCTTATTTTAACAATAGATCTATCACAAAATGTGGATAACGTAGGTAGATCATGTTGGTTGGCAGATCAGGTGAGACAGGGAGGTCAGAAAGTGCTTATTCCAACAAAAGATGAGTCAATAATTGTGGATGGCGTTGGTAGATTATTCTAGATGGTAGGGTAGGTAAGACATTCGTAAGAAGTGATCAGCAGGGACGTTGGAAACTGCTTTTTTTAACAGTAGGTCTGTCAATAAAAGTGGGTAGCAAAGGTAGATCATGTTAGATGGCAGGTCAGGTGAGGCATTTGGAAACAAAAGTCAGTGCCGTAAGTAGAGACAAGTCAGCTTATGATGTGATGACAGGGTTGAGGAAGTGAGGAAATGATGTGTAATAGGCCCTGCGCCAAAAGTCATTATTTAACCTTGCACATGAGAGACAAGTCGCCTCTGTGCTATCCAGTCCCTGCATAAACCTGCATAAGCTTATTTCTGAGCCCCGGAAATCCACATTCTCGCACAGACCCTTCGTAGGAGAGCCCTCGAGAGCACTCATTTTGACTCCACTATCCACACCTTTGCGTTAATATCGCATCCCGGCCTACCACGCATGTCTTTTATGGCTTGTGGTGCAGACCACGAGGCTGAAACTTGCGAATAAGGTAAAATGAGTAACTTATGATTTTTATATGTACGTCTACATTCCAGTCACAAGCGCCTAAAGGTCCTTACAAAACCAATCTTTTGCAATGCCACCATCTCGGCGTAAGAAACGAGCTCAAACGGCTGCGGATTTAGCCAAAGAGGAGGAGGAACGCAAAGAGCGGAAGAAACGCCAAGAAAAAATAAGGAAGACGACTCCGAGTCTCTTCCGCAAGGCTAGAATACTGGCAACTGACACCGACGCCTGGGTCAATCTTACTGTGCTTTATGCTTCTGGAGTATGTGACACATTTACTTCATCCGACGACCCAAACTGGCCACATCAGGACATGAAAGTAGGTCAGCAATTCTCCTGAAGTTCCACGCTAATTAAATACTCAAAGGCGAACTACCCTTTGGGCACGCACGAGTTTCTCAGGAAGCATAAAGTAGATGGTTTATGGAAGCCAGCGACAGAAGATGAATACGACACGAACGCTGGGGACACGCTAATCTCGATTATCACTCCAAGTCCGGCCGACACCCCGCTCCAGATCGTGAACAAGACACGTCGAGTCGAAAATAAGGAAATAAATGCACAGCTGCTCAAACTTGAAGGGGCGAATGCACGCCTCCTCGAACTTGAGAAGGAAAATGGACGCCTGCTTCAGCAGGCAAATGAGCTGCACAAAAAGTTACTTCATGCATCACAAGAGCCAGAAGAAATGAGTATGGAAGTAGTTGAGGGACCACCAAGCCCGCTACACTGGTCGCTTGAGAACTCCTGTGCAGGAGTTGGCTTAGATACGGAGCCGGACATAGCCAGCAAGAGCGACACACCAAACGGCACGATGATCGACACCTTATTGACGGACAAAACGCCTGAGGATATAGATAACGGCTCTGTGGCCTGTGACGTGATGGCAACAAGTGAGATGGATGTAGACATACAGGAGGTGCAGAATGAGCTCCAAATGGATATTGCCCACAAAGAGGCGGCCCACGAGCTCTACAATACGAGCCTGCAACAAAGTTTTCGGCCTCCCAACGAGGTATCCAACTGGACGCCTGTTAATGGGCTCATGCAGAGTCAAAATAATCGTCTAATAGATCTCCAAAAGTTCCGTTTGGGCTGGGATTGGGTTTTCAGAAAGGATGACATCACTAGCAGAGCTTAGTACAGGTGAAGAACGTTTACTTAAAGCCTAGATTTTCAACATTGATATTTGCAGCAACTGACCATGCATTAACTAAATGTGAACGAGTCTCGCATAGCTACTTTTATTGTCTAAACAAGATTTGAAGGGCCTTCCTCTATGTGGTAGTTGGGCGCTGCAATAGCAGAGGCTTATCGCAAACTCAGCACGTACCGGAATCTACAATCGTCGTAATTTTGCCCAAAAATTCGGAGAAGATGGTGGTTGAGCCTTCAATTATCTTCGGTAGTGGTGAGGTCTTAAAAAAACTTTTCCTTTCGTTATCCGTTGCCTTGTTTAGTGCATAGTCAACGACAGCATGCGGGTCTGGGTCGTTGAGGTTTGTTACTGCTGCCTTAAACGTGTTGTCGACTACTTCGATTCCAAGGAACTTGATCACCTCCAAGATATTAGCACCGCCTGACGGGTGCGAGCCGCCCTTAATTCCTCCTAAGATTTTTTGCTGGCCCTTGCCCCAGGTTTGGATGGCGATACGGTACGTTTGATATACGGGTCCAACTGTCTCATAGACGCCCGATGTCCCGCCTGCAATGGCTGTAGGCAGCGACGAAATAGTAACGATGAGGCATACAAGCCGGCCGAAGAGGCTGGGGAAGAGCATGACGTGAGAGACTTCAAGGCAAACAAAGCACTAAGATTTGAGGGGCGTGAAATATTTGGGAAATCTGAAGGCTAAAAGTAGAAAAGGCGACTTAACTGAAAGAGGGGGGGACGGATGTAGTCAAAGATACGGGCGCTTCAATTACAGCCACCTCTACTTGACAAAATAGAGGTAACTTTACATTCCAAATTTCGCATCTAAAAGATGACCTGCTAGATGCGGATAGTAAGGGCCGGACGGTGCATAAACAGTATGTGTTGTACAGACGTTTGATTTGGATGTATCTAGAAGTCACCTAGAGGTTACATAGAAGTTACCTAGGATAAATGAATATCATCCATGTTAATTGAAATTAAATACATAACGGATAGTCTGGGAAAAAAAAAAAAAAAAAAAAAAGGAAGGGTACTGACAGGTTCATCCCATGGATGTTGGTTACTCGAACGAGCTATAAGATTAGTACGCCGCCAACATGCCGCGAAAGGTTATTACGGTTCTGTGCGTAAATATGTGCACTCGAGTATACACTAACCTAAATTGGTTTTGCTGCAAGTGGCTGGGTGCACAGGCCCGCCGGCACGAATGTCATTTTGGAGCCGCCCCCGCAGTGTGCGGCACGGATACTGATATACCCGTGGTACCCGGGTAGATCCTCGAGTATATACCTACCCGGTGATATTTTAGGAGTATCCGGCGTATCCGGATACTCTCGAGTATATATCCGGATATTTGCCAAGGCCAGCCAAGCGTAGCTAAGGCTTCTTTTTACAGACGTCGTTGTAACATTATGCTTAAACTATAGCCTTATAAGCATACTAATATCCTTAATATCTAGCTATTGCCTATTACTTAAGCTATTTAGTAGTTCTAGTAACCTCTATAGCCTTAGAACGAGTATTTAGTAATAATAGTAATATTATTATAAAAAAGCAAAATAGGTTATTACTACAAATAATTATTAACTTTACCTATAGAATTACAGTTAGACATAAGAGGCTGATAGCAATACTAATAATACTAACAGTAAGGTAAATGAACAAGTATAGTAGGCATAGGGAGTAAAGGGAGTATAGGAAGTATAGGGACTATAGGGGGTTAGGTCAGTAGGGTATTACTGTTATCAAAAGCTTCATTTTTATATGCTCTATTTCAGCCTCATGTATCCGGATATATACCCTACTCTACCCGTGAGATCTTGGCTGGGTATATACCCTACCCGTGAGCATCACGGATACTACCCGGATATGTATCCGCCGAACACTGCGCCCCCGGGAAGCCCCGACGCCCCACTAGTGTGTCACTTTGTCCCACGTAAATCCAACAACATGCTGCATACTTCGTATATATCCAACAACGGCAATATAACATCCAACATGAAGCATGGTCATAGTGGATGATGCACCGCCAAGCCCTGAGAGTCCCGAGTAGTGTTCGAACAAATAGTGCGTCAATAGTGCAACAGTGTGCAGAATCGCGTCCCTTATTATCTGACTAGCAAATACCCTGACAGATTAGAAATCTCTGGTTCTACCTGCCCCAATATCCACGAACACAACATTTGCAGATGCAAAACCGTGTGAAGTGCTATACTCAAGCGTACAATTATAGGCGCAATGGACCTAATATCATGTCGCCTTGGTCAAACGGACTTTAGCTCTGTTGACTGCGAGTTAGCGCTGAAGGGCCAGAAGCTGCCGGAGAACCTAGGACACTTGACTATGCGGCTTTGCCTAATCAGCGGCATCCGCCATCACCTAGCCTTTGCCCGCTCACCCGAGGTCACAGATCTGTGTCGCACGGCAGGGCAGGAGATCTTTGCGCGCGCCCGAAATGCCCGCCTCATTATGAGCGACGAGGTGCCTGGCAGTGAACTGATGGGCAACAAGGCGTTCTATCCCTACTGCATCTGGCATCCTGATGTGGCCAGCGAAGGAACCTACCGGAAGCTCGCCGCCGCCTTTCCCGACATGCGATACCAGGTCGGCCGGGCTTGCGCGGTGGCTGGTTACGACCAGCTGTATCGCGAGCTCGATTTGCTCCCCGATCCTTGCATTGCCGAGGAGGCGCGGGAGGCGAGTCGCGACAGTGACGGATCCCGGAACATCTTCGAGCAGGTCATGGCTGCGCCCCTGCGCTATAGCGTCATGAACGACTACGACCTCACGGTCGAGCTAGACAGGCCCAAGCCCGGCGCTTTTCTGAACGCCGATACGGCCGTGCGTGCCACACTCAAGGAACGCCAGATATTCGCACCGTTTTTTAGGTCGAAGAGATACTTCAATATCAACGAGGACTGGGGCATTGGCACGGAGACTGTGAAGCGTGAGATAGCCAGGCTCACTGACGATGAGGCCGACCTGCTCGTATCCCCGCTGCCGTTCGATCTCCCGACCATGAACAAAGATCTGCTGATCCTAATGTCCGCCTGCGAGGGCAACGTCGACCGCTACGTACGCCTCCGCCGCAAAGGCCGCAGCGTGCAGTACGAGGTGCAATGTCTAATACCTGGCATCTATCGTAGCACAGCCATGGCGTTTTGGCTAGACCGCAATCCAGACGTCATGCACGAGGTCGCGGCTGTATGTGACGAGGATTTGGTCGTGGAACTGCGGAGAGGTATTCACGCACGCCACATCATGAACAATGCTACGCACCACCTCTTAGATGCTGATCCGCCTGTGCCCGACGACGACCTGCCATACTGGATTTGGTATCCGACTATACCATCACCCTACACTCTATGCAAGCTTGCAGAGGCGCGGGCGGCCATGCGCCCGCAGTGTGTGCGAGCTTGCATCGCCGGCAATTACCGCGAGGCGTACACCAAAATCATGGACATGCCTGACCCCAACACCGACATTCCCGTCGACCCAGACGACCTAGACGACACATACAAACATGTCCCTCTACCGGCGGATGGCTACCTCATTACGGAAGCTCGATCCAGCCGATTCCGCGACTTCTTCCTGCAAGACATGGAGCGGCGCCGGGAGGAGCAAGGGCTCAAGCCACAGTTTAATGAGTACGATGATTGGAAGATACTGTCCCCGTGGCATTGCGGAGACCCTAGCAGCACTATACTGTATGGGAGTCTATCTGATGTGGGGGGTTGTATCGTACAGCTAGGTGGCCTAGATTTTGGCATGTGGGGCTATTGGGGGGCGGAGTTAGGGCGCGTTAGGTTGTATCTCAGTAATAGAGGAAGCGCGCTTTCTGTGTCCCATGAATTATCCATCGTATTGGAGTAGTGCCGTAGAGCAGTAATAAAAATTAAGAGCCAATGACCCCTCAAAACCTTACTAGGACATTTGTTAGTTTCCCCCTCGTATAGTGCTTCCAGAAAGCGTTCTGGACCTTTTAACCATCCCGCGCGCATGCACCAGCTACCGGTCCTGGATGATATGCAAATTATTCGCTGATGACTTCTATCGCTGAAGTGTAGGCTAGTGGATAATGGATATGATTTGTTATAAGTGTCACATCAGCCATCCACTTACCCGATAAACGCGAGTATTACCAGAAATTGCCCACTATCTACATCTCTGCCACATATCTTCCTTTATAAGATAACCCCTTTCACAATGGATAACCACCAGTCGTCTACTCAAATCTGCGCTTCATATGGTGCGTTATTGTATCAAATCCGAGAGGATACTGTCCGTTTAGATCACCAGCCTCGAGTTATTCTTCCGTCCCTCAAAGATTTACATTTTCCAACGTACAAGTGTGTGAGCGTTCAGACCCAAACACAACCGGAACTTTCTCAGGCAAATAATAGTCGGCATCGGAGCAGCAATTTGGCGTCGTTGCCGTCATCCACCAAGCCCGTACATAGCTACAAACACCGCTCTAATAAACCTTACACTCCTAGCCAACTTCTCTTTATCCAATCCGAGAAAGACAAGAACACACCGTGGAAGATAGCCGCTGAGGAGTACAACCGGGCATTGCCAGGCTATTATCGTAGTCGCAGCGGTCTTGAGGTTCGTTACTATCGCGAGCAGTCAGAGCCAACATAAAAAACGGATTCAACCTCGAGAACATAGATGGAGAATCGATATAATATTGGCGAGGCGGGGGAGAGAAAGAAGTATGATGCACAGGTTTTAATGTATATCAAGCTCGCGGACAGCTCCACAGGAGATTTAAGCCATTCCTGAAGATAAGAGCCAGGAAGTAAGTAAGACGGTCTTGAAAATGCGAGGCTTACACTAACATAGTATCAGAGAAGCAATATGAAGTGACGATACCTCAACGGATAGGGCTGTAGAGGACCAAGCTCATTGTGATTTTCCAGGGTTAAGGTCCTTACTCCTGGTTATCCAAGAATAGTTTGATTTGGAAGGTCGAAGGCGTATGGGAGACATCAAGAATCGATTTTGACTTCGGTAACTGATAACTTTAGAGAAGAGATTTTTCTACCATATGATAAAATTGCGGTAATTGTAGCTTCGATGCAGTCCTGTCTACATTGTCATGATTAACAAGGGCCAGCCAGATTGTGCTGCTTGGGTAGATAGCTAACGTCGTTGCCTCAGTACATGGCAGCCAATTTCAACTACGAAGAGTAATAGCTGCGGTAAAAAATTGGCGTCGGGTCCAATTCAATGTTTTTAAGTTTGGCTGACATTTAGCATCTCCTAGCTTACATTCTCTGCCTGTTAAGAAACAGCGCATCCGCCACGACGAGCATTATGACACAATTATGAATAACCTCTCTATCACGCTCATTGATCAGGGTAAGCTCGGTGAGGGAGCTGCCATGCAGCAGGAGGTTCTTGAAAAGCTACAGCGCATCCTTGGCAATGAGCATCTATACACAATCAATGCCATGTCTAATCTTGCTATCATGCTCGGCGATCAAGGAAAACTCAATGAGGTAGCCTGCATGCAGCAGGAGGTGCTCAAGAACCGGCAGCGGGTCCTCGGCGATGAGCACCTGCACACAATACTAGCTATGCAGAGCCTCGCTATCACGCTTAGCTATCAAGAAAAACCCGACGAAGCAGGTGCCATGCAGCAGGAGGTTCTTGAGAAGCTACAACGCATCCTCGGCAGCGACCACCCAGACACAATCACGGCCATGTCTAATCTTGCTATCATGCTCGGCGATCAAGGAAAACTGGATGAGGCAGCCTGCATGCAGCAGGAGGTGCTCAAGAAGCGGCAGCGGGTCCTCGGCGATGAGCACCTGCACACAATACTAGCTATGCATAGCCTCGCTATCACGCTCAGAGATCAAGGAAGTCTCGACGAGGCAGCCTGCATGCAGCAGGAGGTGCTCGAGAAGCTACAACGCATCCTCGGTGATGAGCATCTAGACACAATTTCAGCCATGAGTAATCTCGCTGCCACGCGCAATGATCAGGGTAAGCGCGTTGAGGCAGTCGCCATGCAGCAGGAGGTGACCGAGAAACTACAACGCATCCTCGGCAATGACCACCCAAACACGATCTTGGCCATGTCTAATCTTGCTATTATGCTTGGCGATCAAGGAAAACTCGATGAGGCAGCCTGCATGCAGCAGGAGGTGCTCGAGAAGCGGCAGCGCATCCTTGGCGGCGAGCATCCGGACACAGTCACTACCTTGAATGAGCTCGCTATCACGCTGAGAGATCAGGGCAAGTTTAGTGAAGCAGCCTGCATGCAGCAAGAGGCGCTCAAAAAGCTACAGCGCATCCTCGGCGATGAGCATCCGGACACAGTCACTGCCATGAGTGACCTCGCTATCACGCTGAGTAATCAGGGCAAGTTTAGCGAATCAGCCGCCATGCAGCAGGAGGCGCTCAAAAAGCTACAGCACATCCTCGGCGATGAGCATGCAGACACGATCACGGCCATGTCTACCCTCGCTAACATGCTCGGTCATCAAGGAAGATACGAAGAGGCAGCCTGCATGCAGCAGAAGGTGCTCGAGAAACGGCAGCGCATCCTCGGCGATGAGCACCCGGACACAATTGTAGTAATGCATAACTTTGCTGTCACGCTTAGCAATCAAGGCAAGCTTAATGAGGCAGCTACAATACTGCATGAGGTGCTTGAGAAGCAGATGCTCATCCTCGAAGGCGAGCATCCAGATACGAGCACTGCCATGTACAACCTCACGATCACTGCGGTCAAAATCTGTATTATTGAAACACAGTTTCTGCTTATGGACACGATGGAGGGGCTAAAAAATATTTAAAATAACTTAGTCTACTAAGCTATACAGTAATATACTCTGCAAATTGGAACATTGCGCAATCGCGTTGATACTGCTGCTTAGTACTAATGCCGAGACTGAAAGAAATGAAGGACAGTCGGTGCCATCGCGACGCTGAGGCGGGTATTGACACATCAAATCTGATGTTATATATGTAGCTAAATCCCAACCGTGGCGCTGAGGTTTGTTGATGTTCAGGAAGCAATCACGTGCAAGAGGTGCAACTCAAAACCACGCAACAGTAGAGAATATTTGAGGAAGCACTCCAGAAATCACGTAGGAAGCAATCCAGAAATCACGTGTGACGCTGGATGGTGCTGTAAATAAGCTCGCTATAGAGATCCAATACGAGGCGTGTCGCGAAATTTGGATGGCGTAAGTAGATCATGTTGGATGTCAGGGTAGGTGAGACATTCGGAAAAGAGCGATCCGCAGGGAGGCCACAAGGTCCTTATTCTAACAGTAGGTCTGTCAATAAATGTGGGTGGCGCAGGTAGATCATGTAGGATGGCAGGACAAGTGAGACAATCAGAAAAAAGGGATCGGCAGGGACTCTAGAAAGTGCTTATTCTAATAACAGATGCATTAAGTAATGTGGGTGGCGGAGGTAGATCCTGTTGGATGGTAGGGTAGGTGAGATATTAGGAAAAGAGGGATCGGCAGGGACGTCACAAACTGCTTATTCCAACAGTAGCTGAGTCAATAAATGTGGGTGGTGTATGTAGATCATATTGGATGGCAGGGTAGGGATCGGCAGGGAGGTCAAAAACTGCTTATTCAAAAACAAAATGTGGGTGGCGTATGCAGATCTGGCTGGTTAGGTGAGACATTCACAAAAAAGGGATTAGCAGGGAGGTCAGAAACTGCTTATTCCAAGAGCAGGTGAGTCACAAAATGTGGGTGGCGAAGATAGATCATGTTGGATGGTAGGGTAGGTGAGACATTAGCAAAAAAGGGATCGGCAGGGAGGCCACAAACTGCTTATTCCAACAATAGATCTGTCAATTAATGTAGGTGGCGCAGGTAGATCATGTTGGATGGCAGGTCAGGTGAGACTTTGAAAAAAAGGGATCGACATGGACGTCAGAAACTGCTTATTCTCATATTAGATGAGTCACAAAATGTGCGTGGCACAGGTAGATCATGTTGGATGGTAGGGTAGGTGAGACATTATTAGGAATAGAGGGATCGGCAGAGAGGCCACAAACTGCTTATTCCAACAATAGATCTGTCAATTAATGTGGGTGGCGTAGGTGGATCATGTTGGATGGCAGGTCAAGTGAGACATTCAGAAAAAAGGGATCGGCAGGGACGTCAGAAACTGCTTATTTTGACAGTAGCTGTGTTTATAAATGTGGGTGGCGGAGGTGGATCCTGTTGGATGGCAGGTCAAGTGAGACATTCAGAAAAAAGGGATCGACAGGGACGTCAGAAACTGCTTATTTTGACAGTAGCTGTGTTTATAAATGTGGGTGGCGGAGGTGGATCCTGTTGGATGGCAGGGTAGGTTAGACATTTAGAGAAAAAACGATCAGCAGGGACGTTAGAAGCTGCTTATTCTAACAATAGATTTGTTTACAAATGTGGATGGCGTGTGCAGATCTTGTTGGATAGCAGGTCAGGTGAGACCTTTGGGAAAATAGGATCGGCAGGGAGGTCAGAAACTGCTTATTCCAATAATAAGTCTGCTAATTAATGTGGGTGGCGGAGGTGGATTATGCTGGATGATATGGTAGGTGAGACTTTTGAAAAAAAGCGATCGGCAGGGACGTCAGAAAGTGCTTATGCCAACAGTAGCTGAGTCAATAAATGTGGATGGAGAAGGTAAGTCATGCTGGTTGGCAGGGCAGGTGAGACATTTAGAAAAAGAAATCGCTGAGAAGGCCAGAAAGTGCTTATTCCAACAATAGATGTTTCACAAACATATGTAGACAATGTTTGATGGCATGATAGGGATCAGCAGGGAGGTCAAAAGCTGCTTATTCCAACAACAGATGAGTCACAAATTGTGGGTAGTAGGCTAGGTGAGATATTGGAAAAAAGTGATGGCCAGGTCAGAAAGTGCTTATTTCAACAATGGGTCTGGCAATAAATGTGGGTGGCGTTTGTAGCTCATGTTGGATGGCAGGTTAGGTGAGA
Source organism: Pseudogymnoascus sp. VKM F-4516 (FW-969) (assembly GCA_000750815.1). Lineage (NCBI taxonomy): Eukaryota > Fungi > Ascomycota > Leotiomycetes > Thelebolales > Thelebolaceae > Pseudogymnoascus > Pseudogymnoascus sp. VKM F-4516 (FW-969). Next base: position 54,372 of record JPJZ01000057.1, read on the forward strand.
CATTCGGAAAAGAGCGATTAGTGCGAGGCCAGAAAGTGCTTATTCCAACAATAGCTGTGTCATTAAATGTGGATGCCATATGCAGATCATGTTAGATGGCAGGTCAGGTGAGACATTCGGAAAAAAAGGATCGGCAGAGAGGTCAAAAACTGCTTATTCCATGTGAATGATCGGCAGGGAGGCCACAAACTGCTTATTCCAGCAGTAGACATGACAATAACTGTTGGTGGCGAAGGTGGATTATTCTGGATGGCAAGGTAGGTGAGACATTTAAAGAACCGTGATCGGCAGAGACGTCAGAAACTGCTTATCTTAACAGTTGGTCTGTCAAATAAATGTGGCTAGCGTGAGCCGATCATGTTGGGTGGCAGGTCAGGTGAGATATTTGGGAAAAAGGATCGTCAGGGAGGTCAGAAACTGCTTATTCTCATTATAGATCTGTCAATAGATGTGGGTGGCGTAGATAAATCATGCTGCACGACAGGGTAGGTGAGACATTTGGAGAAGAAAAAAAAGATCGGCAGGGACGTCAGAAAGTGCTTATTTTAACAACAAAAGAGTGCAAGAAATGTAAATGGCGTACGCAGATCATTTAGATGGCATGGCAGTGGAGGCACCAAGAAAAAGGGGATCGGCAGGGAGGTCAGAAACTTCTTCTTTTAACAACAGATGAATCACAAAATGTGGCGTAGGTAGGTTATGCTATTCGCCTCAGAAGCCGTGCAGCGGGCGCACAGAGTCCGCCTAAAGGGACAACAGCTTGAATTGCCCACTCCAAGAACAAACCGCGTCGGCCGACAACATTGTTCTCACGCAATTTAAGTCTAGACAAGCGTCGAACTCGAAAATCCCGGACAAGCAGAAATCAAACCTCTCGGCATCTATCACTCTACGTGGGACGCTGGGAATTAGACCGTGATCGACTCTGGTAGCAGAATCTCCTCGTACAAGGTGCTCATTGCTCATCCTCATAACAAGGGCTATGGATTACTAAGGCTATTTCCGGCTTCCGTGTCAAGCTCTATGAAGATTTACTCTTAACCCAAAAACAGCAGACATGATTGCTGACCTTGCTTCGGCGGTTCCAGTATAGACGCACGATCAATCTCGAGACTTGAACATAGTACAGAAAAGAGATTGATAGCATAACGTTTCAATGGTACAAGCGTACAAACGTAATCTCCCTTTGTCCTCTCTTTCCAGTTCAACTGCCCCAGGCCGAGTAAGAGATGGCTGTCGTTATGACCACGCATACAGGTATCACCAATAACTGCGGCGCCGCATGAGCATCAGAATGTCCATTCCGAGAGGAGACCATCGTTGAGAAGCCAACTCTTCGATGCGTGTTTCAGTTTCAGGTAGATTTCCTTGTAACTCTCCCCATTTTGTTCCGAAGGATAATCGATTGAGATGCGCTGAAGGGAAAAATGAGGTTTTAACCCTTCTAGAAGGATTTTCCACGAACCATTCGTAAGGCAGACGCTGAAAAGGTCGATATCCTTTAAGGTGCCAGAATGTCTTATCAGGAGTTCTAGAAAATCTCTTTGGTCTAAAGCAACGTGGGTGAAGCGTAGTGACGTCAGACGACTCCATGTTGTAGTACTCAGAATATATTTTGTGGGTATCTGAAAATGCGGGTGACAGGCGTTGATATTCAGCTTTTCTAGATCTGTCGCCCCTGATAACATCTCAGCCAAATTTCCCGTCATCCAGCCGTCTACGTCGTTTTCGTCGGCGGCTATCGTGACACTGCGAAGGCCACGGAAGGCTTTACAGCAGTGGTTCAAGTTTGAACTTGACATTACTCGAAACAGCGCTCCATTAACGCCTACTGGGTTTCTGTCTCCAATAGGGTCATCATTTGTTTCAATGTTGAAGTCGTGGATCTTCGTACCCGTGAGCGACAAAACGCGTGCCATAAGAAGGAATGCTTCGTTATATGCTGGGTCAGGCTCCAGGAAATATATCGAATCGACATGTTGAGTGTCTAGAAAACACTCGAAGTTCGGTGAGATTGTGATTTTCTTAATATGCGGCATCCGCATTAGAGCGGAGCAAAGACAAGCGATGACCTCGCCAGAGTTTTCCATCGTGGCTTGGTTGTCATAAGTCTGACGATATTGAGAAAACCCCCTCTTTAGATCCCGATTTTCCTCTTCGGACTTCGGTTCTTTGCATCTACCGGGTAATAGCTTTGCTCTGCGCAACGCCTCTTTGTACTTCGTAATAGTTTCAACGAAGTGGTACCGGTTGCAGTCATAGACAACTTCCATGACAGACTTACTAAGAACAGGATGCCGCGATACCGCTGTAAGTGTAGCCAGCGAGCCCGACAGTGGGGCGCAGAGTATGCGAGGCGGCGGGAGGAGGAAAGGGGTTGCAAGTTCTTCGAAGATCTTACACGTGAGACGCACGCTTCCAATATCGTGGTCTTCGGTAGAAAACATATGGAAGACCATAGTCCACACCTCCGGAGGCAACCAATATTGGGAAGCCATCGCGCTTGTTGTCGCGGAGAACCCTTTGCTTGTCCTGATAGTAAAGCAGAGGACAAGAAGGTATTAAGCTGCTCAGGTACTGACCTGTGCTCAAAGCTTTTTACGCCAGGGGGGCGAAGCTGATTTTGGAAGGGATTGTAGGAGTGGCCGGGGGGGTTAGATAGCGGTACTGTAACTTTGAGGTACAACCGGGTCACCCACAAGAGCTGGAGAGAGACCCCGCTATTAATAACTAGCGACGCATAATTCGACTTCTGCTGTTCGTTCTGTACTATACTGTTCAGTAGCAATGCATTTATCCATTGTGACCGAAACTAAGATTCTCCGCCACAAGTCACAGTACATTAAAGGACAACCGGGCCACCACGTGTCAGAGCCAAAACTGACATTCGAGGATACAACGTTTCTCTTGGCGAACTTATACAGTAGTGTTTGATCCCTCCCATTAGTCCAGGCGCTAGCTTCGATTATGGGAGAGGACCCTCGGCACTCCATTAGTGGCTTCCAGGCGCTAACTTGGACTTCTCGATGATTTGTGCCGACTGGCACTCCATTAGTGTCTTCCGGCGCTAACTTGGACTTCTCGATTATGGGTGCCGACCGGCACTCCATTAGCGACCTATACACGGGGTCGTGTGGCAGACAAGTGGCCCCCTTTGAATCAATGAAAGCATTATTTGCCCACAGGTCAAGTTTCCCGAACATTGAAACAGTAATTTTCGTGGTTTTAAGCCATTTCTAGAAGCTCTCTTTTAGTGCTTACTCCTAAAGTTTTATTTCTGAGGTTTCTATCATGGCAAATCAAGACCCTTTCAGCTAACATCGTCTTTTTTTCCAATCACAAAATCTCCTCGCCTTTTCTCCTCAAGCCCACCTTAATAAGGAGGAATTGCGGTATAGTCAACCCAAATCAGTGTCTCTAGCAGCACAAACGCTTCTGCTATCCAATCCGCATTGCTACTATTCAAAAAAGCTTCGACTTTGTAGTAACAGGTTTCACGGATGGCCAATTACATCAACGTCTGTGGTGCCTTCTCAATAGCGCAGCATCATACCTGCAAGCTACATAACGACAGGGAAATAATAAAATGCTCTGGAATCTTGAAGCGAGGTGGAGTCTGCAGCAACAATGCCAAAGGCCCCTCAACTCCCGGCATGTTGCCTACTTGCAAGATTCATCGACATCAACTGAAGGTGTCTGCTATCTGCAAAGCGCCAGTAGCTTGCGGCTTCGAATGCGGCCGACTGTTCGAATGGAAACCTCATGGGTTCCAGCTTTGCTCTAGCCACTTTGAAGATTCAGTGACCTGCTACTTCTTGAAGATTCCCGTCGAGTTACGGTGCCGCATCTATCAGTTCTTACTTCCAGATAGGGCCGTACCAGCTCGATTTGGGAGTACTGTATACCTTGGGTCCGATTGGAAACCAGCAGATACAGCAATCTTCTGCGTCAATCATCAACTCCATGAAGAAGCCACAGCACTCCTCTATGGTACTAGAATATTCACCATCGAGGTCTCCGAAAATAATTTGATTATGTGCAACATACTAGACAAACTACATTGTGTGCGTTATTATTCATACCACGTTTATTACGGGCAAGAGCAGATTCAGCTAATGTATCTTGACTAATAGCCTCAATTTCTTGTAACACCTACTCCTTTCATGCTCACTCCCGCTATTGCAGGTAAGCCAGCTGGGCCTATCTGGAATCCACCGATTACCGAGAAATACTTTACAATGATACACTCTTTCAGGATCGAACTTCTGTTTCCTCACCCGATAAATTATAAATCTCCCGCGTCATCAACCCCAGACGCCGACAAACGGAGAGTTCTTGTATCGAGGCTCGCTCGCTATAACGACCAGTTACGCAGATTGGTTGAGAGACTTAGAAGATCGACCCTTGTTCGTTTGGAAATTACAATCAGGTTTTCTAACTCGTACGTCGAGTCACTAAGCCTTCTGGAAGCGTTTTCCGCCTCGTGGGATTTACTGAACCCATTCCGATGTCTCTGCAACATCGCTAGACCACAGGTACTTTATATCACCGCAAACGACTCTCAAAACCGTCAATTGGTACAGCTTTTCCCTGGCCGGGTTTCTTCTGCTGAAACTTGGGCCTTTGCCAGCAACCTCAACCGCTGGTCCAAGGATTTGTCGAGTTCCCAACCATCCTTAAAGTGTGATCAAGTACTTGAGGCTTATTGGAGCCTAGAGAACCTACTGTTTAGCATAAAAGAACACTGTAGAGCTGAGCCGAGATTTTTCCAGTTTGAAGAGTTGCTCCAAGCTGCGAGAATAGCAAGGGAGACTAACAATCTCGAGCACTTCACAGAAATTTGGGGTCGCGTGATTACTATTTGGTTCGAGTATCTGGATAACCAGCAAGGCCTCCAAATCAATGTGACGCGATCAATCGATGCCATTAATGGTATAGTCGCAAATGGTTATTAGACTACTGAGGTGACTTGGACACGTCGACTCAGGCATAGCTCATGTTTACTTTTTTTCTGTGGCACAAAGAAGCTCCCCCCGTTCTTATCTCGCTCGCTTTTGTTAAGATATTGATCGGATTGATACAGCAGTGAGGGTTGCCTTCAACGTCTGGACGCTCACGAGAATGTACCCCGCTAACCACGAGAACCTAAGTGGCAAGAAAGCCTAGGACAGCGCAAGCGCATGGGGCTATAGACGTCTTGCTATTGATGACATGATACCTTTTGTCAAGTATCATGTCATCAATCAAGTTGTGCTGGGAGGGGCGAGGTTTGGAGCCATAGTGATTTACCAAATACCATAAACTGCTGTAGTTCTCACATGTCTTTGAAGCGTTTGAAAGACACACTCAGGAGCTAGGCCAAGTCGGATTGGATACGTACTCTGATTCTAATCATATCTGGCTAGATTGACCCGATGACCCTGGTCAGAGTAAGGTGAACGTTTTTCGAGTTGTGCCTTAGCATTAGCCGAGCAGATCGTAAGGAGCTGGCCTTGCATTTACACCAAAAGAGCCAGAAATGAACCCCAATGCAGTCACTGGCGGAATTGGCGCAGGATGTCTAACTTACACCAATGGCATTTGCAGTCATTGAGCAGTCTCAGCGTACTAGCAGAGGCAGCAACTTTACAAGGTATCACGTAACAACTTGACAAATCGCCAATGAAAACAAGGGTCCTACGCTGTATGACATCGAGTTAGGATCCTCCCACGGTGCCACGCTACCTCCCCTAGAAGCCTGTTCCACGGCCCGTGAATACGAGCCAGTCTATTGCCCTTTAAATTCGAGTTTTATATCGTAATATCAGTGGTCAGTTGGATGCCTGATCGTTACATACTCAAAATTCGAAATTCGAAATTCGAGCCCTATTTGGAAACATCAGTGGTCAGTTAGATGTCCTATCGTAACATACTCGAAATTCGAAATTCGAAGGAATAATCTGTATTTATACTGCTGAAATCCTCAGTAGGAATCAAATCAACGAACCCATAAATCCAAGCTTTGAAATCAATTACCAAGCACGATTACACTTAAATCATTCACGTTCATCAAACGTACGGCGACTCAATATCACATCCTCTTAACATCTTTGTTAGTATCGCAAGACCAATTTGGGCTACTACGCGGATAAAATGTTTACAAGAACGAACGCCAACGGCTCAACTCTCCCAACGGCAGTATTCAACGCCATGGAGGCAGCCCTAAGCACTTTGCTAGACCACGGTACAGGTAACGGCTCAGTTCTTGCAACGGCGGCTTCCATCGGCTGCGAAGAAATTATACGTTTGTATCTACTTATCGGCGCAGATATTAATGCTCGTGGAGGACCTTGCTGCCGCACTGGACTAGAGGGGGCGGCTCTTAGCGGCCATGAATCTATTGTGAAGCTGCTACTTGAGGGTGGGCCCGACATTAGTGCATCTGGGGAGTTCGATGGTACCGCCCTACACATAGCAGCTATGAATGGGCACGCCAATGTTGTTGAATGTTTGCTCAATAACGGAGCAGACATCAATGCAATCCACAGGGGGATTGGCACGCCATTACAAGGAGCAGTTACATGGCATGGGAAAGACGTGGAAGGCATGGTTAAACTGCTCCTTGATTGCGGCGCAGACGTCAAAACGAATGCAGGAGAGACGGGAAACGCATTACAGGCTGCAGCGACGACAGGGAACATGGAAATTGTGAAGCTCCTGATCGAACATGGCGCAGATGTCAACGATGGGGGCGGGGAAAACGACAGCCCTCTAATTGCCGCGGCAAAGGAAGGCCACAAACACATTGCCGACCTACTGGTCGAGAAAGGAGCGGAGGTAAATAAGCTCTTTGGAGGACTCGGTACTGCACTCGTTGGGGCAGTATTGGCTGATAAGGACGAAATGGTGCGCTTTCTTCTGGAGAAGGGGGCTGACCATTATTTGAAAGGCGAGGAATATGTCAGTGCGCGAAAATTGGCAGTAGCTAAGGGCAAATTGTGGCTTTTTGCAGGAGGGATGAATAGGTAAATCCGATTGCAATGCTAGGTGTCGGATCTAGAGGAGTGCCTCCAGATGACTGCGGTTCGAAGAGTAGTCATACAGTTTACAGTATCAATATGCCTATTTTAACATTATTTTTGTGCTGCGTAATAATGGATCGCTTTGACGGCCAACAGCCAACAGCCGTGAATCTCGCTTTGGAGGGAGCTGAGTTCGCAAGCCCCATGGGGTTTGGATAACCGCAGCGGTAGACTCAACGATGTATGAGCCTAAATAAAATGATGATGACAATCCGTTAAAAATAGGGGTTTAAAGACTGTGTGAGCATGGAGATGTGGTGGCCGAATATTAGATTAAAAGCAAGGTTGGCTGCGTCAGCATTTTTCAGGTCAGCAAAATGAAGTTCAGCAAAGCTAATAGTTGAGTATGGGTCAGCAGAGATGATGAATAGGTGCTGCACAGGGCTCTCCCCGACTCAGTTAAATTTTCCACGGATGACATAGAGATTGTTTGAGGTCGTTAGGGACCACTTTACTGTGATGATTTCTCAGGGGGAGGGGTGCAAGGAGGCAACATTAGATTCCTTACCTAATTCTCAACAGCTTGTATGCGCTTGCGAGAACTCGGAAAGGGACAGTCTGTCACCTTTTGCAGCTCTATGGAAGTCAATTATGGCGTTTTTGGAACCCAGCTGTCCACTAGGGTGGCAGCAAATAATGACCGCATCAACGCCATCCCAAATCGCTCGTTCAACACTAGACGTACCAAGCAGTGTTCAAAGTCTTGCATTAAGGCTTTTGAAGTCTAGGAAGCAACCTGACTTCAACATTGAAAAGACTCTTGCAGAAACAAGCAAGCTTGTCAGTCCTCAATTAGCAGATGAATTCCACTTTCATTCATATGCAAATGCATATTGGCTACAGCACATCTTTTGCATTTCAGAGCTAGAGTCACTTATGTACGACCTACTGCGCAGGCTCTTCAAAGGCAATGCAGTAAACACGAATGAAATAGATGAAGAGGGACGGACGCCGCTGTTACTAGCCGCGCGGGACGGGCACGAGGCCATCGTCAAGTCGCTACTTAACTCTGACATAGTCAACATCGACTCAAAAGACAGCCATGGCCGGACACCACTCTCGTGTTTCTCGTGGGCGGCAGAGAATGGGCATGAGGGAGTGGTGAAGCTGCTGCTTGACAAGGGCGCCAAGCTAGAGACTGAAGATAGCCGTGGCCGGACGTCACTCTCGTGGGCGGCAGAGAATGGGCATGAGGGAGTGGTGAAGCTGCTGCTTGACAAGGGCGCTAAGCTGGAGACTGAAGATAGCCGTGGCCTGACGCCACTCTCGTGGGCGGCAGAGAATGGGCATGAGGGAGTGGTGAAGCTGCTGCTTGACAAGGGCGCTAAGCTGGAGACTGAACACGGCCTTGGCCGGACGCCACTCTCGTTGGCCGCAGGGAATGGGCATGAGGGAGTGGTGAAGCTGCTTTCTTCTATTACTTAAGCTCTTGGTTACATTAGTCTGCAGTCTACTTCTAATACCTTATTAGAATACTTTTCATCACCGTAATAATATAGTCTTACTCCCAACCACCTCCAGGGTTTGGGCTCTGATTAAATACTTGCAGCTTCTTTCCTTTTATCGATGGTCGCACATGGTGCTTAGACTTAGCGGGTGGTTCGAAAAACTTCATGTCTAGGATACGCGATCGGGGCGCACCAAAAAATCAAAGGCGACGAGGGGAGGATAATGCCCGCAATGCCAGCCGAGCTTAAGCTGTATGGCGTGCGTGGTGTTGGCGCAAATGTTGAGGTCGAGCCTGGATTGCCTGATCGAGCGATGCTGGCACTCTTCTTACCGCCCACCAAATCGAGGTTTTTGTCCTCAGCGCCAACCGCATCGAGCTTATCTCCTCAATCGATCACGTGACAACTGGCCTGGTGCTCACGGTTTCGGCTGGGTTTCGGAACTGTAGGCACCGGGTAGGGTGCTTTTGGGGTCAGAGCGGAACCTCCGTAGGGCCTACAAACAGCCACGTAGGCCCATTAGATAGTGTGGTTAGTTACTTGATTCTATATTTGACTGTTGTAAGCTATATACTGTGTGAGAACTCCTGTCCCGTGAGAAGTCCTGACCACCAGAGAACCCATCCAAATTTGGGTGCGGTCCCTTACTACAAGAGTACGACTCAGCGGATGCTTGGCCCGAATGTCACACGGGCTGGGAGGTAACACCACGCACAGAAAAGTAATAGGATAGCCAATACCGGCAGCATTTGGATAGCTTTAGCTTAGTGCAACTCATCCCTCCCTCCATATCTAATGCCAAGACATCCTCCCATGCCAATATTCAGGTCGCCCTCGACGTCGCGCTGGAGGGCGATATCCAGCATAGAGGCCGAAATGTCCATGCCGACCCAGATGTGTTGTCCGCCGTACTCTTCCTCCACTGAGCTGACAATCTCGCCGGAGAGTCCAGAGCCGCAGCCAATATCGAGGATCATGGCGGGGGTGTCGAGATCGAGGAGTTCCAAGGCACGGTTGGCCATGGAGCTTGCATCAAACAACAACAAACAACAACTAGGATAGAATGCGATCATTCAGCAAGTCGGAAAACAAGCCATATCGTAAAAAGGAGTGGATCCAGGACTTCCATTAGGAGAGAACGAAATTGGTCCATATCTTAGATGGCATTTCTCTCCTTGGACGAAGAAAAAGCTTGAACAGGTAGGTGTATTTAAGCACTCTGCGGCACAGATACCAACACTATAAACATAAGGGCTGCCTGTATCGTATGAAGTAAGGGCTCCAACGTTTGATGCTGCCACTGGGACTCCAACTCGGCCGCAGTAAGTTGCTGCAGACGTGTCCAGTGCGCAAGACGCTGACGAGGGACGTGAAAAGCATAAAGTTTCGTAGTATGGGTTAGATCCAGAATTTCCGTTAGGAGAAAATGAGCTTGCTCCATATCGTAGATGACATTCCTTTCCTTAAACAAAAAAGAAGCCTGTACAGGCAAGTGTATCTGAGCACTTTGTGGAACAGGCGCTAAGGCTGGAAACATAAGGACTACCCGTATCATATGCAACAAGGGCTCCAACACCTACTGCAGCGACTGGAGTTCCAACTCTGCCACAATAGTGTCCGGACGGCAGAGGCAAAATTGCTGCACAGGGAGCAAGTCCAACGCAGACATAACTTCCTGCGAATAGTGTAGAGCATGTTGAGCCAACAGATGGGTTCCAAGCATAAAACTCTTTGAGATTTATTCCAGCACTTGTCGCAATTACTCCACATTGTTCGTTGGCCTGAACAAGAGGAAACGCACCGCAGCTTGTCGTCATGCCTGGCTGTATAGGCGTTGGAGTGGAAACACCATTTCCAGGGAAAGTTGTTGAAGGAGCCGATGACTTAGTGGGTGTAGACCCTCCAATGATGCCAACGCACACGTAGTAGCCTGCCCATAGCGACCTACATGATGATCCAATTGCAGGATTCCAGAGATAGAAATCAGAGAGACTCACACCAGCTTCTGTGGCAATACTTCCGCATTGGTCATTGGTGACGATTAAGCGGAAGCTGTTGCAAGATACTGTCATACCCGCTTGATAAGGCGTAGGGGTTGAGATACCATTACCTGGAGAAGTTGTGGTTGTAGTTGTAGTTGTGGTTGTTGGCGTAGATACTGTCACAAGGGTTGTGGCACTGCTCGAGCTGGTTTCTCCCCCAAAATTCGTCTCTATGCAGAATGCAAAGCCGCTTAAAAGCTGGCAAGAAGAGCCTAGAATTGGATTCCAGCCAAGCTGTATCAGTATACATCCTATCTAAATGTCATACAAGGCTTAGGGGAGCTTACCATTGCTTCGAATTGAGCGATGGTGATTCCATATGTAGTAGTAATTGACGCACAGGTCATTGAGGAGGTTACAACTACCCAATCACTACAAGTCGGTGACGGTTAAAGGGGCAGGAGTTGATCCCGCTGGAGGAGCCACAAGGTAACCTGCTACCAGAGGAATAGCTAGGAAAGCGGAGGCAAGGTATGAGAGCAGCATGTTGATAATAGATCAATCAATCAAACAATCAATGCAGTCTTAAGATCACAACAAATGATTGATATGGGAGACAGTGGACGAATTCAACTTTATAATTGCAGTAGGGAGATAGCATTTTAGATAATCTAACCCATCGCTAGCCGATGCGTGATGATGTCTTGGCCCTCTCGCACTACGAAAGTTTTCTAGCGGTCGATATGATTAATGGAAATTGTTTTGCGTTAATACTACTCCGTTTCCGGACGCAAGACGGAAGTCAATAATGCGTCCTCACATAAGTTAGTCGAGTACATACAACAGCAGCACTGTACCTTGTCCATCGTCGCTCCTGGAGAGGCTCGGATTCCATACCCGACCCCTACACATCCACGTCCCCTGCCCTTGTTACTTTACTGATAGGATTTGTTTACGTTGCGCCGCATAGGACACATACTGTATCGTACAGATAATGTAGATCAGGCTAATCGCCCGTTAGTTGACAGATTGCTAATAGTTTAACTTGACATTTCGGACCGAATGCTGGACGCCTAAGGTGCTACTCACAGGTACCGGGCGAAAACTTGCCCTCGACCATTACTAACTATCGGTGTTGGGGTGTGCGGATAAAAGCATTTACTACAAGCTTATGTGGGGCTCACTGTAGGCCTCGGACAGGGCTTGGCAGACAAGGGTCCTTTCCATGCGCCACGACCGCGCCTTGGTGAGCTTGATTTAGCTTAGCGAACTTAATAGATAAGTCGGCAGGCTAGGGTACCCCTATGGCTTTAAGTGTCGCACATCGTGATCATAGAACTACGTGGTATTACAACTGCATTGCATTGCATGGGTGGAGCTGCAAGGGCCCTGACCTGACCTGACCGGGCTTTCCAAGATAGCCGCTAGACAGGCTGGTCCCCAGCGGGATTAGTCCTTTACGGCCCGAGGGCGCCGGCTCTTAGTTCGTTCTAGTAACGAGAAATGCACAAGTACACTCTATGGCGCAGCACTTACAGAACCACGCGCTAATCGTCACAAGTGGGCTGCATCCACTTTTCTGATCAAATAAGGTGTGATCTCCGAAGATATTGTTGGAGTTGTTGCCGAATGTGTTTCGATAACTACTGCTTTGTTGGCTGCTTTGTTAGCGTTTGACTCCATTGCTCGTGACAAACTGTATCATTAGCGTCCGTGACCCTCCTACCTGCAGCTCAGTTTTAGATGGGCCCGCTTACCAAGAACACACACTAATCAAACAATTTAACCACCAGCACCAAGATTAGACAACGCACAACGCACATCCAACATTCAGTATTGTTCATCTCCCATAAACAATAATCGTGATGGCTCATCCTCCAGTAGCAACATTGTCCCCCGGAATTGCTGGCTTCTCTTGGTCTACACATAGGCTCCTGAGGCCCCTCCAGGACAAGGCTTTGGAAAACTGTATTCCATCCCAGCTAGGCATTGTCAGCATAGTTCAGCTTCAACTCCTTCCTGGCCTCTCCGTGCTCAAGAAAGCGACCCCGGCCAGGAGATTATGGCTTGCCACTCTACAGTATATCTCCACCATCCCAGGATGGGAATCAACTCTTTGGGGAACGGATACGAATCAAGACAGGGAAGATATCTGTCTGCTCATTCAGTGGGATCATCATACGGCATGGACTAGATTCCAAGGGAGTATTGGGCTGAGTTTGATGCTAGGTATGCTAGGAAAAAATCCTTCTAATAAGTGTCTCTGTCTTCGTCTACCTCTTTTTGTCACAGTGCCGCGAATTCTAAATCTCTTCTGCTTTACATTGGAAAGAGATGCATTGGAAGAAGAGAGAGTAAAATTCATCGAGCAATGGCAGAAATTCGAGGGAGAGTGGAGGCAGGGCAGGATGGAGCCCTGCAGTGGCTGGTTAGAGAAAGACGGAGCAAGGGCAACAGGCGTAGGAAATACGGACCACAAGATTGTGGCCAACACATTAATGGCATTCGCAGAAGTTCAAGAAATGGTATTTTGTGTGCTAGCTTTTGAAGGGGCCGAGAAGGGGATCGCGGCAAAAGAGGCCAACGAAATCGCAACAGAAGCCGACGATTTAATGGGGATGACGGTCAGAGCTTTGCGAACTACTGTGATCAGAAAATTCTCGCTTTCTACTACAGTAGATTTAGATTCGGAGGCTAGAGAGATACATCTGTCCTCTGAGTTAAACGATCACCCGAGAGCAAATAGTCTCATCTCGCTCCTTCAGCATTCTCCACATCGACACTATTCTGAACGAACCGGTATCAGTTTCAATATAGATGTGAATCAAGAAAATACACTCCGTGCTGCACAGGCTGGGGAGCGCCAGTTTCCTGGTCCTCATGGAGGCTATAAGCAAATGGGAGATATCCATCAGTACATGAGTCCTGCACTGCCATTCCTTGAGGTCCACGGTGAGTCGACCGTGGACATGATTTGGTTCAACTTTAAACCGGGAACTCTCGACTTGAACGATTTAACAAAAAAAAGTTTCCTGGACTTCAGACTTGATTTTCGCGACAGGGAAGGCTGTAATGATATAGTCTGGTGTCGAGGTGTTGAAGAGCCTGATGATTGTGCAGTGTTAATCCGTTTGTTTCCCTCAGAGTCGTATGATTTCACAAATGAAAAATATCTACTAACTTCACTGTTTTCGAATCATAGATTGGAAGAGTGTCGAGGCTCGGAAAGCAAATTCTCAATTCATTCGTGACTCGACGAATGAATTCGTTCGAAAATCTGGGTCGCTTACTGATGAACCTCAGCTATTTGATTTCAATGCCAAATCAGACAGACTCTCATATGACGGGCCACTTTCTATCATTGAATTTCCTTTGCTTGAAGTCACGACTCTCGAAATCCCGAATAGCCCTCGTGCACAATTTCTCTTCGAGAGATTTTACGGAGCATATCAAAGGTTCGTTCCTTACCTACGTTCTATTTCTTGCCTAAATAAGAGCTGTGACAAGGATCTAACTCTTCAAAATTCATTAGCACCACACATATAAACGGTCGCTTGGGATCACAGCGTATTGAGCGGGCTTGCGACGCGAAGACTTTTTTTTCCCACGATCAGGCGTTGAGTTCCTCTGCTGCATTGAAAGCCGGGACTAGAGATAATATAGACAAGGTCTATTTCACTGGACTAATGGGCTGGAAGTCTGTGGAGGCAATGCAGGAGTGGTATACTGACTTTGCTAGATGTGAGATTTATGAAAGGCTAGGCCATAAGACTGACGCTTTACGGTCTGTTTGTGCTGAACCTGGGAATATTAAATCAAGAATTATGATCGTGAGTAACGATGGGCGTCGCGTAAGGAAAAGACCTAGTATTGAACGTGGTTGGGTTATTGTAAATGTTTAAGTGTAGAGAGCAATATCAGTATATTTCCACGTCGACAAGCGAAGTATACATATTTGATATAGGCTCCAAATTGATATTGCTCTCTAAGTTAGCAGTTTTCTCGGCACAGTTGGTCTCTCGCTACGTATGGACGGACGTTAGCCAGAACAGGAGTTCAAAACTACAATTGCCAGATGGTAGTGGTCATGCGTTCAATACAAATCCCGAGGCCCGAGCTGAGTTATTCATGCTTTTGCTCGCCGATGCTGGTTCCAATTCATAATTATAGATTAAACTAGTTACTGTAATACCGGACTGCTGAGCCTAACATGCTACATCCCCAGCAGAACCCCGAGACTCTTTTCTCAACTTCCAATACGTCACTAATTAATGCCCATTGCCCATTTCTGCCCTCTAAAAATTCATGGCACACGTTAACTGAAGCTTTGCCACCACGAGCTACTCCTACTTGAATGTGAATCAAACCTGACCGAGAACATAGAGATAGAGGTTCCTGGCCTGTCGTGCTACCACATTGCTCGCAATGAGTAAGTACTATTTTGCAGCAACAGCTTGCATATTTTACCATAGAACCGTCGCATTCTTTGCAGCGTTTGGTCTGAATGTGGCTCTGTTTCATTACTGTATAGATTTTTAAAGGAGATCCTTGATCGTTTGGATTGGAGACGTCAATGTCAATTGACCAACTTCCACAGTTGGGTCGAGCTCCATCGTATGCTGACCTTGTTATGTGTATTATGCCACGAGCTTGTGCGTCGTTGCAAAGTTTGATTTCCTGGCAGGACGAGCGCTGACAATTCGTACAATTGATAATAATTGCATGGCACATTTTGATAGCAATTTGATGCGATGCGGTTAAGGACTTTGTCCTGTTTAATATAGGAATGCTGGGAAAAGATTCAGTAGATAGTTTATCCTCATAATCTCTTGCACTATGAGGAGATGAAAAAATCTAACCAAGAACATGGAAAAGCCAGTTTTGCAAGCAGCTGTAACTGCATACAAGTTACCCTGCTTTCTACAGTTCTACTGTAATGATCTTTTTACTTGTAACTTAGTCAGATCTTCTCTGGCCCTCCTCTACAGAGTTTCTATAGCTCTAGTTTCTGTCATTCCAGTTGTGGAGTCTATCTGGACATTTGATCAATGTACGCCGTTAACGGATTCCTCTAAACTGGGCTATTTAAGTGTACGTCTCCTTTACACTGTACATGGAAAAATTACACGCCGAAAAATGAACCAAATTGCTGCTCTGGATTATGTAAAACGTCGAGAAATAGCTGCATTGGCAAGTGAAGAATGGTGTGGTGTGGCGGGGCACCTTCGCGACGAGTGCAGCACGATCTGTTTTCTGTTTTCTGTTTCCTGTAATTAGATTTAGGCATGGGAGAGAACCTAGGCTTACCTAATTCTCCTCTAGCACCATCAGGTGGGACGGTCGACGTCATAACGCCAGTGGAAGGTCAACGTTATAATTGTGGATCGTTCGAAACAAAGTTTAAGACAATGGAGAGGGGAGTTAAGGCTGCTTCAAGCAATGCCCCAGAGGCAGCACCCGCACTTGGAGAAGCCAAACTTATCTGGGACATTGTGGTGGACTCTAAAGCCAGTTGTGATGGACTTCCAACTCCCGAACTGATCAAGTGTCCGAACAGATGTACCCCATTGGAACCAGGTTGGCATTATTCTTTGTTAGGTGATGGAGATAGGAAAGAAGAGGCCGGCATGATAGAAAGCATTGATATAACGCAGTTTTCCCAAAATACTAGCCGTCAAAGCATGGTAGCCTATGCTAAGTCTAAGGCATGGGATATTAGCCCCGACTGGCTTCAATGTCTGGAAATGACCAAAATTGAGGGAAGTTCGCCAATGCAATGGAATGAAGGTTGCAAACTTGTACTAAAAGACGATATGCTACCGCTCCTGAATTCAGACTCGGACTGGGCCCTGGTTGAAAGCGGCAACGAGGACGAATGCATCTTTCCGTATAGCCCTAACGCTAGTGTGATTGACTGGGAGTCTAAGACAACTTCCACACCACAGTGTGTCGGTATCGATATCCTTGAAGCCATCAACAGAGCCTCCACAAGACCTAACCCGTGTTGTGCCGCGCCCATTTTCGCAATAATTGCAAATCCAACACAAATCAACGGCATTACCAAGCCAGATTAGAGATGTATTAGTGAATACTAAAATAGACAGGGAAATTTAAAGGCGGTCAGTAGGCATCTTCAAGTTGAGTATCGTGGAATCTTCAATACGTCTACACTCACGAGCAACATCGACGACATCAGCTTCCTAGCCTTAGAACTTAAATTGATTGAGCAACTTAACACGAACATTTCGATACTGTACCTTAATGTAAATAAACACGTATTTGGGCGGATGATGTTACGCGGATGTGGAGCTTGGGTGAAGAAATTGGGACTGTCTTCAAGTAAAAGGTACGTTAAGTGGGTATTCGTGTCTCATACATAATATGGCCAATTGGTATACTTGTAGTTTGATGTGGGAATAAAATAACTTCATTGGAGTAGATAATTCTATATCTAAAAACTAGTTGAACGAAAAGCATAATATTAGAGAATATATCGACACCAACTAATTTACCTACAGATTCCGCTAGAGTAAAAGCCATCACAAAAATTGGGTTTTTTCAAAGGCATTGCTATTGGCGGTGGATGCTCCAACAGTTGGGATGGAGAAAAGAACTTGCCTCCCTGCTCTTCTCCTGAAAGCTCTATTATTTCAGGGCATGCCGGCAATATGGGAAGCTCTACTGGTCCAACAAACTGTTCTTGAGGTGGGTTTGCTGCACGACCCGTACAATGTTGTCCATGTTGACATATGTAGGTGTGGTGATAATGTATTTCGTGTATAGTGACTGTCGACACAGGAGGAGGTTCAATCATTCTTTCCAGTTCAAAACACTCCCGGCATAAACCCGGTGCTGGGCGAGGCTTGCTAGGAGGGTGTCTTAGATGATATGACGGGGATCTTGGCCCACCACAGGCCAAACATCTGTACCTCGGTGGCTTAGAGGTTCTCATTTTCAATGTAAAGTCTCGACCTTTTGGTTTTCCTCCCATGGTGATGCCCATTGCCTGGTAAATATCCCATAAGTAGAATGCGCAGCTACTCTTATTAAATGTGCAGAGGTGGCGCTGTTTTTGGCAATGGCCAAAAACAACCGTCAGCGAAGCCAAAAATGGCTGGGACAAAAGAGTGAATAAAGAGCCTCGTCTCCGGCACAACCCGGGTAGCGCCCCAAGCATTCACTATTCACCAACAATCATTTTATGTCCGACTATTTTAATAATTAATTTACCGCTTTTCGCGATGAGATATTGCAAACACACACAGTGGCTCGGTTTAGCTGTTAATGATGGGGATGTAGTCCTCCAAAATACCGACAGACTCCAGACCCTTCTTGATGACCTTCCAAACCCAGATAAACAAACCCCAAGTCTCTTTGTATTTATAGGGAATAAGTCTAAGGCTATGGCCATAAAAGAGCTTGCTAAAACCTTTTCCCCGCCGCCAAAATATAGTTGCCACCCCTCTAAGCATAATGATGAGTCGAGCTGGGAGGGTCAGACCAAGTTAAACGGTCGACGAGTACACGGAGAAATTCACCTGCACATCCACCCCCCAAGTGTTTTTAGCAGTAGACCGGTCCTGCTCGCCGAGGGGGATTTGCCTAACCTCTCTAAACTAACAAGTCCACTTGCTATTGAGAAATGCCACGAGACAGATAGCAGGCCACTATACGATAGGACTCTAGCTACTCCAACACTGTCTGACTCCGCTGACAGGATCTACTTCAGGCTTCTTTCCCCGTTTACCGACGTGTTCTGTTTCTTTGCAGATGACGTTGGGAAGTTTAAGCCAATTGTGCAACGACTTGCCCTTTGGCTAGACTTCGGCCAACCGTCAACACTACCAAAGTCAACGCGTCCCAAAGTTTTAATCGTGACTGAGCGGGACGATGCCCACAACAATAATGAGTCTGATCTTAAGGCTTTCAAGCGGATGCTGAGCAACGAGACAACGATGGATGTCTCGGAACAGTTTTCAGACATCCAGGTCCTCGGCTTGGCTAGTCGCAGTAAAAATCTCTCAAATAAAGCCAGACACCGAGAGCTGTTCGAGCGTTTACTAAACTTTTCTGACCAGGTACGGGAGGCGAGGACTGCCGCAAAGGTGCTCTTCTCTGCTCACCACCTCACTGCCTTTTTTCACCACGCTTTGAAGAACGTGAATTTGCCTGTACCATTCAACTTTATATCTGCATCACAATCTGAGAACCCCGTGACAAGCGACCTGCGGGACCACCTGGTCGACTTCCTTGGCAAAATTAAAACTCCCCAAAAGTTGCTGCAGTTTGCAATCCCTGTTATTGCCTCAAGCTTTATACTGAATAGCTATCCACCAGATATGCATTGTGAGCTAGCCTTCATACACAGACATTGCTAATTGATACTAGTCTTTAACCCTGCCGAGGTTTACTGCAACTCTTACAAAGAGATATGTCGTCAGGTCTGTCGAACGGGAGTTCTTGCCCACGAGGGGTCAACACATTTAATTCTCCCGTCTAGCTTCATTAGACTGCTAGAGGTTGAGTTTGTAAAACAAGCGGAGGCGTTTGCTAAGCTTGACAACGTATCCAGTGCCATGTGGCATTTGCGGATGTTATCTCAATTTAATCGCGACTGGCTAACTATTCGCTTAGAAAATACGTGTTTGGTGTGTTTAGGCGGTAGACCTCAATACTGCTTGCCATGTAAACATATTATATGCGACAACTGTGTCCGGAGGCATGGAGATAAGAGCGACGTCTGGAATTACGAAATTCGCCAATGCTTCCTTTGCAGAACAGACACGCCGGGTGTTAACATACAAGTGAGGCCTCCTACAGCTACAGCCCGACTCTTAAGCATTGACGGAGGCGGAGCAAGAGGTATAATTCCTCTGGTATTTTTGCAAGCACTAGAGGAAAGGATTGGACTGCCATACCCAGTTCAGAGGAATTTTGATTTCATATTCGGCACAAGTTCTGGTAAGCCACCGTAGGTTTCATGCGGACAGTTCTCATGCTGACTTGGTCTACAAGGGGGTATAATTGCCTTAGCTTTAAGCTACAAAGGGCTATCAGTAGAAGACTGCATGGACCTCTTTGAGCGGTTAGCTAAACGGGCATTCGAGCTACACTATATCTCGTACTTCCGAGCAATCTTAGTCTCCTTATTTACTGACGGTATCTACCCTGCTCGCAATATAGAAAGAGCACTTCGAGATGTATTCGGCAGTAATGAGACTATCCTCGATTGCTCAAGCGCGACGGCTATGGGAACTAAAATTGGGGTAGTTGCCTCCACAATGAAGCCTGAGCCGTTTCTCTTCACAAACTACAACGGCTTAGGAGATAGGAAAGGCAAGAAGTATCACTATAGTGTTTTGCGAGGCAACGCACTCGTTTGGGAGATGTAAAACAATCACCCCTGAAGCAGACTCCAGCTAACGTAATATAGTGCGAGATCTACATCTGCAGCACCAGGGTGAGCGACATCTCTGGCGTCCAGCTAACGTTGCTGCTAACGTTTACAGAATATTTACCCCAAAGAAGATTGAAGACCTGGGAAAGTTCCAGGATGGGGGACTGACATTCAACAATCCAACAAAAGTTGGGCTAGCAGAGATAAAAGATTTCTTCCATAACGATCTTTCTGCTAAAAGGTCTGCTTTAAAGGTGTCTCTGGGCACCGGCAAGGCACCTCAACGTGAGCCTGAGTTGCATGGGTCTAACTCCTGGTGGAAAGATTTATGGTTCTTCCGACTCTGTCGTGTACTCTGGTCGTCTATGGATGGCCAAGAGAGTAGCGATGCTGTTTATAAAAAGGAAGCAAATAGTGTCGAGAATCTAACGACTGTGACGAATAAAAGGCGAGGTGAGTACTTCCGGTTTAACATAGAATTCCGTAGCCAGCAGCCCCGTCTGGATGACTCAAGCAAGATACCTGAAATGAAGGCTCTCGCACAAGGAGAAGTGGCGCTTCAACTAAATCAGCTAGATCAACTTGCACATTGCCTCATCGCGGAGTTCTTCGTGTTTGAGCTGGAGTTAGAGAGCGTCCCAAGGAAAGAAAATGGCAAGTATTCATGTACTGGTTATATCTTATGTTGCCATAGAGCCAATTCACCTGCATTTAACGCCTTGCTAAGACGATTGACGGGTTTGTCGGCGGCATTTCTCCTTCGAGGTCGCACGCTCCCGGGCTCCGTCCAAGACCGTTCATCTCTTGCAAGAGATGGAAACTTTAGGAAGAGGGTGTGTTTTGACGTCACTAGCAAAGACGATTTAGTTTCGCTACAGCTTCAGGAAAGAGGCTCTGAACCTTGTCATATCAGTGGTTCTCCATTCTCAGTTAACTGGTTGATAGAAGCACAGGGATCGGGACGACCTTTTGGTAGGCGAGATGGTGTAAAGAGGAAGCGCAAAGGTACTAACGATAGAGAGGTAAAGAAGCGCCAGCGGTCCTGACTAGATTGCGTACGAAATGCATACGCAATAGAAGTAAAATTCACAATTAAACGAGGTGCCATGTTGTGTCGACTTATTAGCCTTGCATGCAACGATCCGCTTGCAGCTTGCATGGGTCGGCTTATTATAACACCGAGACGTGAATTAATTTTAGATTGCTACCTGCACGTGATTGCTTGCCTGAACATCAACAAACCTCAACGCCACGATTGGTGTTTAGTTACATATCACATCACATTTCATGGGCTAATACCCGCTTCAGCAACGCGATAGCGCCAATATTCTCCTCTGTTAAGTAAACTAACGCAACGAAACCTCTGTGCACTATCGTTTAGGAAGCAGCGTTACACTTAGGGATTATGTCGCTGCCATTACTGAATACTCGCTCTGATGCAGCAGGTGTAGCTGAAATCGCAAGGTGGTCTCGTGCAATTTGTGCTACAATAGAGGACACATATACTGCTTTGCTAACCAGTATTAACTTTAGAGTACATTATACTGGACTGTGTTATATTTCATATTTATAGCCCCTCCAGCGTGTCCATAAGCACAGCCCTTCTCTAGCTACTATAGATTCTTGTAAAAGTGATGGCAAGGTTTGGCATAACAATGTTCATGTCTGGATGCTCGCCTCCGGGGACGCGCATCGGCTTCTCGAGCACTCCTGATGCATGTCCGCTGCCTCATCGGGTTTTTCTTGATCGCTGGGCGTGACAGCGAGGTTATTCATAACAAAAATTGTGTCCAGGTGCTCGTCGCCGAGAATGCGCTGCCGCTTCTCGAGCACCTCCTGCTGCATGCCGTCTGCCTCATTGAGTTTTTCTTGATCACCAAGCGTGATAGTGAGGTTATGCATACAGCAGATCATGTTGGATTGCAGGGCAGGTGAGACATTCAGAAAAAAGGGATCGCTGGGGAGGTCAGAAAGTGCCTATTCGAATAATAGATCTGTCAATAAATGTAGGTGGCAAAGGTAGATCATGTTGGATGGCAGGGTGAGACATTTGAAAAAAAGGGATCGTCGGGGAGCCTAGAACCTGCTTATTCCAACAGTTGGATGCAGGGTAGGTGAGACATTTAAGGGACCATTAGGGAGGTCAGAAACTGCTTATTCCAACAACTGATAAGTCAATAAATGTGGGTGGCGTATGTAGATGATGTTGGATGGCAAGTCAGATGAGACGTTAGGAGAAAAGGGATTGGCTGAGAGGCCAGAAAGTGCTATTCCAACAGTTGGATGCAGGGCAGTGAGACATTTGGAAAAAGGGGATCGGCAGAGAAGTCAGAAACTGCTTATTCCAACAATTGATCTGTCAATGAATGTGGGTGGCGCAGGTTGATCATGTTGGATGGCAGGGCAGGTGAGACATTTGGAAAAATGGGATCGGCGGGGAAGTCAGAAACTGCTTATTTCATCAACTGACAAAATGTGGGTGGCGTAGGTAGGCCATGTTGGATGGCAGGTCATATGAGACATTAAAAAAAAGGGATCGGCAGGGCGGCCAGAAAATGCTTATTCCAACAGCTGGATGCAGGACAGGTGAGACATTTCAAAAAAGCGATCGCAGGGAGCCAGAAACTGCTTATTCCAATAATAGACGTGTCACAGAATGTGTGTGGCGCAGGTTGATCATGTTGGATGGCAGGGCAGGTGAGACATTTGGAAAAAAGGGCTCGTCGGTGAAGTCAGAAACTGCCTATTCCAACAACAGACGAGTCACAAAATGTGGGTGGCATTTCCAGGATGGCAGGGCAGGGGAGACATTTAGAAAAAATGGATCGCCAGGAAGCTAGAAACTGCTTATTCCAACGACAGATGAATCACAGAATGTGGGTGGCGTAGGTAGATCATGTTGGGTGCAAGGTAGGTGAGACATTTGGAAAAGGCGATCGTCGGGCAAGTCAGGAAGTGCCTGTTCTCCAAACCGACGGATGGGCCAACCCTTCCGCACGTAACTGTCACAAGTTAGACGTAAATATGAGACGAAGACACAATATCCATTAACGTCAAATTACCTCAAGCTACTACATTAGGGGTTATAGAGTGCCTCGGACAATAAAACCTCTAGGACCTGTTTTACAGCTTCTAAATTTGCGATGGAAAATCTCACTGCCTTTGAGTACTTCTTCTTACTCCAAACATTCTGTGGTTTCAGCAACAACGTATCCGAACTGCCTACCCTACATGCGGCTGTTCTCAGGGGCGATGTACCGACGGTGACGGCATTGCTAGCCCAGAATTTAGGCGTTAATGAATGTGGGAGCGAACACGGCACTCCTCTTCATGCGGCGGCTCTCAATGGAAATGTTGAAATTGCAGCGCTCTTGCTTGGCAACGGAGCAGAGGTCGATGCTCCTGGAAAAAAATACTACGGCACCCCTCTAGAAGTGGCAGCTTTTAACGGTCATAAGGATATTGTTATGCTCTTACTTAACAGAGGAGCAAAGTTCAATGCTGCTGGGGAAGCGTATGAAGGCACCCCTCTACATGCGGCATGTCTCAACGGCCACGACGATATAGTTGAGCTCTTCCTTGATAATGGAGCAGACATCAATGCAGAGCAGGGAGCGTATTGCACACCATTACAAGCAGCGGTATATCAAGAGGAGGAAGACGCTCTGAGACTGGCAAAGTTATTGCTAGGTAAGGGTGCAGATGTCAATAGGAAAGGAGGAGAGGCGGGAAGTCCATTGCAAGCTGCAGTCTCATACGGAAACATAGACGTAGTGCAGCTTCTCCTAGACTCTGGCGCAGATGTCAACGCAAGCGGAGGAGTTTTTGGTACTCCATTGATTGCCGCCGCAGTCACCAACTCCCTTTCGATTGCTGAACTCCTTCTCGACAACGGGGCAAAGATTAATATGCAATCTGAAAGCCTTGATACTGCACTTTTCGCGGCTGTATGGGGCAATCACGAGGAGATGGTGAATTACCTCTTGCAGAAGGGAGCCAATCCTGATCTACAAAGTGGCGAGCTTGTCGATGTGCGGCGACTAGCAGCGGAGAAGGGAAACAGTACAATCATAAAACATATGAGCAGGATCAAGTTTGAGGCGCCTGTTTCTTCCGCCGGTCTGTCAACTGTTGCCACAACACTATAGTCTAAGCTAGCTTCAAAAGGAGGGTGAGACACGTACGAGGGCGAAGATAAAGTCTGACTGATTGGGGCCATGTAGGAAGGGTGTGCGCAGAGCAAGAAAAATGCAAATGCGAGTGTAGGCGAGGGTCCTCCTTATCATTTTCCACACTCTTCTGCCCCTACAATATCCTGCTAGCCATAATAGTGCTGGTGACCTGGAGACATAAAGATATTGAGTTCTCGACCAAAAGTTGGTTTTGCAGCTCTTGAACACTCTAGAACCCTCCGCCTAGAAGAGTATATTTGCTTTGTTGCCTCCGCTTGAATTGTAGAGGTCTGCTCTATAGAAAGACAGTGTTCCTCTACTGTGCGCCATCATTAAACTCTTGCTATTCCTAGAACATGTAAAGCTACATGCAAAGCTACTGCTGTAAGTTACCTAAGC
Source organism: Pseudogymnoascus sp. VKM F-4516 (FW-969) (assembly GCA_000750815.1). NCBI lineage: Eukaryota > Fungi > Ascomycota > Leotiomycetes > Thelebolales > Thelebolaceae > Pseudogymnoascus > Pseudogymnoascus sp. VKM F-4516 (FW-969). The sequence goes on from JPJZ01000057.1 coordinate 78,831, forward strand.
TCCAAGGTTTGCAATAATATAGGAGAACATCATAAGCTGTATGGTTAGCGTAGTGTGCATAGTTGTAATAACAATGATAACGTCTGTCTATATGTTGCGAGAAACCAACTGTGACGAGAAAAATAACAGGTAACGTCCGTCCCTGAGTGGCGAAAAACCCACTGTGCCGAAAAAAATGATAGGTACTTTGACTTTGGGCATGTCAAATTCTACACAGTTATCAATATCTCTTACAATACTGCATAAATCGTATTCTATAGCTACTCCTGAGCACCCCAGACCGCTCCTTCAAGAAAATTATGTTTGCGTTGCCACTGTCGCGCCTAATTTGCGGACGGTCTGTATTTGTTGCGAAGCAGACTTCCCCCACCATAGCTCCACCATTAAGCTCTTACTACTCCCAAAACATTTAACGGGATTGTACCTGCTCTTTAACCCTCACAACCAAGCGGGAGATCGCCATCAGCCATGTGGTGGCAGTGCGGGGCAAATTCATCCATGGGTGCCATGGAAATTAATACCTCAAGTCAAAACGACCAGTGGTTTTCGGTTAGCGTAATTTGACCCCCACGTCTGAGATGTGAACTCGCTTATGTCATCATCTGGCAAGGCTACGTGGCTATGTTTTCTACCCACTTGGCCAGCCTCAGGCATGACATGAAGCAACTAGGCAGCAGCGTTCGAATGCACGAGGAATCATGCTTTCGAGCGCCGCATCACGTGAAAGCTTTACGCCGTGAAAGAGTTCATACCTGGATCTCAATGCTCTTGGCTCACATTTTCAGCTAAACTTGTACTATATCTTTGGAAACGATATATATATATATATATCACTACCTGACGCCCAGATGATCAATCAAAGTCTTGCGTGAAAGCTGAGTGTGGGTTATGCAACTATGCCCAGAAATCTGACCTTTAGGCGCCAGAGTCAACCTTTTGAGGCTGAGCACAGACGACATGCTTCTTCGTACAGTGCCACGACTCTTTCCCTCACTCTCATTTTCTACCATCCTTCCTTCCGTTCAGGTAGGATAATGGGCAAGCCAAATTCACAATGAGCTTTGGTTTTAGTGTAGGGGATTTCATCGCCGCAATCCAGCTTGCGAACAAGATCTGGAAGGAATTCGTGGGTGCGCCAAGTCAATTCAAGGCTATCTCAGATGAGTACGTTTATTTCAATAAGAATTCGATCTCTGCTGACTATTATATATTCCAATAGGATCAGAAGTCTCTTGATCGTCCTTCAAGATGCCGACGTTGCCTATCCAAACCAAGAGCTTAGTGTTGACCAGAAAAGAGACTTGGAAGGCATCGACAAAGGTTGCCGAAATGTTCTCGACGAGCTACAACAAATAGTAGACAAAAATAGCGAAGTTGATTCTGAATGTGGGAGTGTCAGCAAGAGAATCAAACGAGTGTGGAAGAGGCTTAGCTGGAAGCCGGAAGATATCAACGAGCTCCGGGGTCGTATTAGTACAAACATTAGTTTGTTAAACGCGTTCAACGGACGACTTACTCAAAATAATGTGGTTAAGTTAGTGCAGCACCAAGAAGATCAAGGACGTCAAACAGTGCTGAAATGGCTCACCCCAATTGACTTCGCTACCCAACAGAGCGACTTCATTAGTCGGCGGGAGGCAGGAACCGGTCAGTGGCTTCTGGAATCGGCAGATTTTCAGGCATGGGTAAAGACCAACCAGAAGACACTATTCTGTCCCGGAATTCCTGGAGCGGGAAAGACGATTCTCACCTCTATTGTGGTTGACTATTTACATGCCAACTTCCAGAAAGACTTGAATATTGGCATCGCATATCTATACTGCAACTTCCGTCAGCAAGACGAGCAGAGTGCCGAAGGACTTCTCGCAAGCCTGCTAAAGCAGCTAGCTCAAGGCCTATATCCACTGCCAGAAAGCGTGAAATCTCTCTACGACAGCCATAAAGAGAGGCGGACGCGACCAACAATCAATGAAATCTCAAGTACTCTCCAGTCTGTCGCTGCTCTATATTCAAGAAGCTTCATCGTCGTTGACGCAATTGATGAATGCCAAGCATCTAATGGCTGTAGGATGAAACTTTTGACCGAGATTTTCGCGTTGCAGTCGAAGTCCAGGGCAAATATCTTTTCCACTTCGAGATGTATTCCAGAGATCGAAGTGCAATTTAAAAACAACATGCGATTGGAGATACAGGCAAGGGATCATGATGTGCAGAGATACTTAGATGGCCATATGTCGGAGCTTCCTACATGTGTTCTTCGCAATTCTGAACTGCAGGGTGAAATAAAGGCCGCAATCGTAAAAGCAGTTAGTGGGATGTATGTGGCTTCGAGCTGTTAGTGAATAATGCTTACTAGTAATAGGTTCTTGCTTGCACAGCTCCACTTTGATTCACTAAAGGGTAAAAAGTCCCCAAAGGCTATCCGGACTGCTTTAAAGGAGCTCTCAACTGGAAATGATGCATACGATGATGCATATAACGACGCTATGGAGAGAATTGAAGGCCAGCTCGCAGGCGAAAAAGAGCTTTCAAAGCAGGTCCTGTCATGGATCACCTGTGCAAAGAGGCCGCTGACGACATCTGAACTTGAGCACGCACTTGCTGTAGAGCTTGGGGAGTTACAATTTGACGAGGAGAATTTGTCTCCAATAGAGGACATGGTTTCAGTGTGTGCCGGACTAGTTACAGTCGATGAAGAAAGCGCTATCATCCGGTTAGTTCACTATACGACACAAGAATACTTCGAACGAACACAGAAACGTTGGTTCCCACAGGCAGAAACTGATATAGCGAGAATCTGCGTTACATACCTCTCATTCAACGACTTCAAAACTGGAATCTGCCAAACTGACGAGGAGTTCGAAGAACGCCTACAGTCGAATCCGCTTTACGACTATGCCTCTCATAATTGGGGGCATCATGCTCGTAAGGGTGTCACGTTAATCCCACAAGTCACTAGTTTCCTTGAGAAAAAGGCTCAAGTAGAAGCATCGAGCCAAGCACTTCTTGTCCTAAAGTTTTACTTATCTGACTTAGGTTATAGCCAAAGATATCCCAGGCAAATGACAGGGCTACACCTTGCCGCATACTTTGGTGTTGAGATTCCTGTTAACGTTTTCGATGAGATTTGCCTAATAGCTCACCTAGAGGACAGCGATGGACGGACGCCGCTGTCCTGGGCCGCAGAGAAAGGGCACGAGGCCGTCGTGCAGGCGCTGCTGGAGAAGGGCGCTGAGGTGGATACGAAGGATACAGAGTATGGCCAGACGCCGCTGTCCTGGGCCGCAAGGAATGGGTACGAGGCCGTTGTGCGGCTGCTACTAGGGAAGGGCGCCGAGGTAGATGTGAAGGATAAGTATGGCCAGACGCCGCTGTCCTTTGCTGCAAGGAATGGGTACGAGGCCGTTGTGCAGGTGCTGCTAGAGAAGGGCGCTGATGTAAATATGAATGATGGCTATAGCCAGACGCCGCTGTCCTTTGCTGCAAGGAGCGGGGACATGGCTGTTGTGCAGGTGCTGCTGGAGAAGGGCGCTGAGGTGGATGCGAAGGATCAGTATGGCCGGACGCCGCTGTCCTGGGCCACAGAGGACGGGCACGAGGCCGTCGTGCAGCAGCTGCTAGAGAAGGGCGCTGCGGTTAATGCGAAGGATCGGTATGGCCGGACGCCGCTGTCCTTCGCGGCAGAGGACGGGCACAAGGCCGTCGTGCAGGTGCTGCTTAGGAGTGGCGCTGAGGTGGATAAAGAGGATACAGACAAAGGCCGGACGCCGCTGTTCTTTGCGGCAGAGGACGGGCACGAGGCTGTCGTGCAGCTGCTGCTAGAGAAGGACGCTAAGGTGGATGCGAAGGATCGGTATGGCCGGACGCCGCTGTTCTTTGCTGCAAGGAGCGGGTACAAGGCTGTTGTGCAGCTGCTGCTAGAAAAGGGCGCTGAGGTGGATGCAAAGGATAAGTATGGCCGGACGCCGCTGTCCTTTGCTGCAAGGGGTGGGGACAAGGCTGTTGTGCAGGTGCTGCTGGGGAAGGGTGCTGAGGTGGATGCGAAGGATAAGCTTGGGCGAACGCCGCTGTCCTGGGCCGCAAGGAATGGGTACGAGGCCGTCGTGCAGGTGCTGCTGGGGAAGGGCGCTGCGGTTAATGCGAAGGATAAGCATGGCCGGACGCCGCTGTCCTGGACTATAGAGAAAGGGCATGAGGTAGTTGAACGGCTTTTACTTAGGCAAAATTTTGGTAGAGGACCTTTATCACCTTGTACAGCTATTTAAAGTTTTAGCCTCTTGTTGTAACGTCTGTCCCTGAGTAGCGAAAAAACCACTGTGCTGAAAAATATGATAGGTATTTCGACTTTAGGCATCTCAAAATTCTCTTTACTTATTAATCTCTTGTATACTATTGCACAAATCTTATTCTACAGTTACTTCTGAACACCCCAGACCGCTCCTTTATGAAAATTATGTTTACATTGTCACCCTCACGCCTAATTTACAGAGGGTCTGCTTTATTAGGGAAAAGGAGTTCCTCCACCACAGCTCTACCATTCAGCTCTTACTACTCCCAGAACGTATAAAGGGATTGTACCTGAGCTCAAATGTCTTATAACCAAGCGAAAGGTCGTCACCAACCATGTGGCGGTTGTACAGGGCGAATTTATGTATGGTTGCCATGGAAATTAATACTTCCACTCAAAGCGACTAGCGATTTTTGGTTAGTGTGAATTGACCCCCCACGTGTGTGTGGCTGATAAGGATTGTGGCTGGCGAGGCTGAGTTCAGGTTGGGTTGTGATGTCCAAATCCAACCGGGTATTCCAAACGCCGCGAGGCTCTGGCATTTCAAGATTACGCTCCCTTCCCAGCAACCTTCCGCTTCACCAGTCGGGTTACATTATAATAGTGCCGGTATGAAGTTCTTCTCCCATGGCTGATCCTCTCACAATAGTGGGCATCGTTGCCAACATCGTCCAGCTCGTCGACTTTAGCACGAAAGTCCTAGGGCGTCTCAACGACTTCCAATCCAGCCTTGGGGAGATTCCAAAGGCCTTTCGACATATTAAAGCCGAGCTGCCAGTCCTGCAGGAGACTCTCAAAGCAACTAAAGACAAAATCGACCATGGTGCTATCGAAGACTCAACGAAGGCTGCGCTGCTGCCTGCCGTCCAAGGTTGCAAGATTCAAGTTGAGGCGCTTGATGGTCTGCTTGCCGAAATCTTACCAGTGGCAGGCGACTCTCGTTTCAAGAAGACTACAAAGGCGTTATGGAGCATAAAGCAGGATAGTAAGGTCGAAAGCATTATGAAGACTCTCCGGGGTTATATCACAACCCTTACGTTCTACCACGCCGCTGCTTCTTCGACATTACAGCCACTGAAAGGTGTGCATCTGTGTGGTAAAGCAAGCCTTATTGCTAACGGGTAGTCATAGATGCAAAACTTGTTAAGATTCGTCGGTGGCTGTCCACACCTGACCCATCAGCCAATTACCAGAAAGCAATTAAACTCCGTCAGCCTAACACTGGGCTTTGGCTTTTGGAGAGTGAAGTATACTCTAAGTGGAAGAGACATTCGTCATCCTTCATCTGGCTGTATGGCATCCCCGGCTGTGGCAAAACTATCCTTAGCTCGACGGTCACTCAGGACATTCTTCTTTACTGTGCCAACGATCCTGGTAAAGTAGTTGCGTACTTTTACTTCGACTTCACCGATGCAGATAAGCAGAACCCCGAGCTTATGGTACGGTCGCTGATCTCTCAACTCTCGGAACAATGCATCACAATGCCGTTGGCCCTCGAGGCACTATACTCATCTTTGGATAAGGGAAATCGACAACCTTCCCTCGATGCACTATTAAATGTCCTACGGCAGATGCTTCAAGACTTCCCACAATCATATCTAATTATAGACGCCTTAGATGAGTGCGCAGACCGGCCTGAGCTGCTGAGTATTCTCGAAGAAGTGGCTAGGTGGCAGCTCGAGGAATTGCGTGTTTTGGTTACAAGTCGGCAACTTGGTGACATCAAGAGCTCGCTTGAGGACATCGTAAATAGAGAGCGTATCATCTGCCTCCAAAGCCAACTAGTAGACAAGGATATTCAAGCTTATGTTCGACAGAGGTTATCTGACGACAAGGGACTTAAGAAATGGCAAAAAGATGATGAGATTAGGCGGGAGATTGAGGCTACCCTAATGGAAGGTTCTCAGGGAATGTAGGCATTCTATCTCTTACTGCAAATATGGTATATTGACACTTGGAAGGTTCCGGTGGGCTGTCTGTCAGATGGACACATTAGGGAAATGTCGCACTCGGTTCGCGCTTCGAAAAGCTCTGAAAGCACTGCCAACAACACTAGATGAGACGTACGAAAGAATCTTGTGTACAATCAGCGACGAGGACTCAGGGTATGCCATACGCATCCTTCAGTGGTTGGCCTTTTCATCGAGGCCGTTATTAGTAGAAGAGCTTGCTGAGGTGGTCGCTATCAACGTGGAGCGAGAGACTGCCTTTAGTCGGGATGAGGTCCTTGAAGACCCAATGGAAGTTCTCGATATTTGCATGGGTCTTGTCTCAGTCGTCAAGACAAAGAGGCCTTTTTTGAGTGATGCAAATCGGCGCTTGAGTACAATATCCAGGACTGTCACATTGGCCCATTACTCTGTTCAAGAATACCTCGTCTCTACGCGTATCTGTGATGGCCGCGCCACGCGATATAGCATGCAACCAGCTGCCTGCCATGTGTACATTGCAAAGGGTTCCATTGGTTATCTTCTCCAATTTGAAAAGGAATTATTTGATCGTTTCGAATCTGCTATATCTCTCCGACAGGTCTATACATTGGCCCAATACTCGGCTGAGCACTGGATCATCCACACTTGTAACGGAGAGGAGGGCGATAATCAGCTGAGTTATTTAGCCACCAAGTTTCTTTCCACAGGAGACGGCGCTTACTTGAATTGGCTTCGCCTATACGACCCAGATGGACTATGGGATACGCCCAACTTTAAAAAAAAGTTAGACGCGTTTCCTAATCCACTGTATTATACATCACTTGGTGGTCTAGCTAAAACGACTAGCCAATTAGTTGAGGGAGGTGCCGACATTAACGCACAAGGAGGACGCTACAGCAACGCGCTCCAAGTCGCATCAGCTAGAGGCCACGATAAGATCGTTGAGATGCTGCTGAGGAAGAGCGCTAACGTCAACGCGCAAGGAGGACAATACAGCAACGCGCTCCAAGCAGCATCAGCTGAGGGCCACGACAAGATCGTTGAAGTGCTGCTGAGCAATGGCGCCAACATCAACACGCAAGGAGGACACGATGGCAACGCGCTCCAAGCGGCATCATATCGAGGTCACGACAAGGTCGTCGAGGTGCTGCTGAGCAAGGGCGCCAATGTCAACGCGCAAGGAGGACGCTACGGGAACGCGCTTCAAGCGGCATCAGCGGGAGGCCATGACAAGATCGTCGAGGTGTTGCTGAGCAAGGGCGCCAACGTCAACGCGCAAGGAGGACGCTACACTAGAGCGCTCCAGGCTGCATCACATAGAGGCCATGACAAGATCGTTATGGTGCTGCTGAGCAAGGACGCCAATGTTAACGCGCAAGGAGGTGTCTTCGGTAACGCGCTCCAAGCAGCATCAGCTGAGGGCCACGACAAGATCGTTGAGGTGCTGCTAAGCAAGGGCGCCAACGTCAATGCGCAAGGAGGACGCGATGGCAATGCGCTCCAAGCAGCATTAGCTGGAGGCCACGACAAGATCGTTGAGGTGCTGCTAAGCAAGGGCGCTAACATCGAAGCGAAAGAGTTAGGAAATTAATTTGAGCTCAAGCCCTATTAACCACCTCCCTGTTAGTATTTCTTTACATACATTGATAAAATATGGTTAGTTACAGTATACAGAAATACAATTTGCTTTGCCTTTCTGGCGGTGTCCCATCAACAGATGGAGGGACAGTAGGCGTCAAAGCTGAGAACCTCTTCACATCATTCATTACTCGGCCAGTGCTGTGTGTTGTTGTGTTGCATTGTTGATGCAAGAGCCCGCCAAAGCTTCGGATTATTGTAGGTCTCTACGGTAACCTTGTTCTCTTGTGTGGCAATTTATCACGTGAGTAAGAACACAGCCACATAACTCAGCCTTGCTACACGAGTTTTCATCAGAAGACGTGGGGGTCAATTTACGCTAACTGAAAAACTACTAGTCGCTTTGGCGTGAGGTATTAATTTTTATGGCAACTATACATGAATTTGCCCCGCACTGCCACCATATGGCTGATGACGATCTCCCGCTTAGCTGTAAGGGTTTAAGAGCTCAGGTACAACCCTCTTATATGTTTTGGGAATAATAAGAGCTTAGTGGTTGAGCTATGGTAGGGGGAATCTGTTTCACAACAAATGCAGGCCCTCTGCAAATCAGGTGCGATGGTGGTAACGCAAACATAATTTTCTTAAAGGAGCGGTCTGGGGTGCTCAGGAGTAGCTCTAGAATACGATTTATACTGCAATGTAAAAGATATTGACAAGTGTGTGGAATTTGACATGCCCAAAGTCAAAGTACCTATCATTTTTTTCGGCACAGTGGGTTTTTCGGCACAGTGGGTTTTTCGGCACACAGGGACGGACGTTACTCTGACTTTAAGCATCTCAAAATCTATATATTTATAACCTCCTATAATTTTACATAAACTAAGTTAGGTTATATTTTATAACTTAGTTAACGTGCATCCCGGCATCACGGGACGCACCCCGTAACGGGACAAATAATAATACTTTGAATTCAATTGTTTATAAATTTATGAATCCTTTGAAAATTCTAGTATTCTTGTGTTATTCATGTTGCGTAACCACTCCTGAACAACCCATACCCCGGCTACTCTGAAATTCAGGGTCACGTCGTTGCCGTCAGGCCTGATTGCGGAAGGCGTCAACTCGAAGTATAATAGAACCCTCGACCTACAGCACCACCACGAGCTCTTTGTAGCTTTAAATCTTATTTAAAACTTTGATCTAGGTTCCGAGGCTCACCACGATGCTGAAAAAATATTTTCGGCCTTGTGGTGACCAGGAAGTGCAGTATCATGCGACGTCTCCACATGGGTTGGTACCTCCAAAGTCAGTGATCAGGCGATGTTACTTGGCAATAAAAGGTGGCTGATGAGCTGTGGCTGTGTGTAACGGCCCAGCCCGGTGACGGCTGCTATCTCGCCATGTACCCTGAAAGGTGACACGACAGCAGCTCCGCAGCTCGACTTCGATCTCCCAGCTAAATTAAACCTTCTCGTCCGCCACAATGTCCTGGAGCATCACCAAAAGTATGTATATTCTTCGACTCTTTCTGTATGCAGAGGCCACGATAATCGATACTGCATTGACGTTCCGAATGAGTGACTTGTCGCCATGAATGCCGATCTCCTGTTTGTGCTAATCTTCTATTGACAGAGCTGAAAGAGAGCCATCTCGGGCCTCTCGCGAACACCTTATCCCGCACACTCACTACATCCTCTACACCCGCCATTGGCACCGGAGCGTCGAAAGATGACGAGAGGGCGGGGATACCAATTTCACCATCCGCGAGCATATCCACTGATCATGGCATTGGTTTGTATCTCCAAAACTACACTAGTGGTAGACGCGCATTAAATTGAACATAGCTGCTTCAGAAGCCATCGCACAACAGCCCCAAGCTGAGCCCCGACCAGGAATCCTTGTCGTGACACTCCACGAAGGTAGTGGATTCTCCTTACCGGAACAGTATAGGCAAGTTTTCAACCGTCAACACCCGTATAACTCGACTGGCAATGGCTTCGATATAGCAGGCTCAGTGCGTCCAACCTCGTCGCAACAAAGCGCTGCTGGTTCGTCTGCAGGTGGCAACGTACGATCGTCGACCTCCGGTGGAGGCCTCTCCTCGGTACCGACGAACCACGGCCGATACTCCGCGAAATACCTTCCCTATGCCATTCTCGATTTTGATAAGATACAGGTCTTTGTCAATGCCGTGTCGGGGTCGCCAGAGAACCCGTTGTGGGCTGGCGAAAATACTCAGTACAAGTTCGATGTCTCCCGCGTGACGGAGCTCGCTGTACACCTCTACCTGCGAAACCCGAACGCGCCTAAAGGGGCCGGACGAACGCAGGATATTTTCCTCGGTGTCACGCGCGTCAATCCTAGATTTGAGGAGAGGCAGAAGTTTGTGGAGGACCCCAAGGTTACCAAGAAGGATTGCGAGAAGGCAGCTGCAGAGTTTTCGAAGCGAGAGAGGGCCCCGGGGCAGAGTGGAACTGAATGGCTGGAGGTTCAATATGGCACGGGGAAGATTAAGCTTGGAGTTCAGTACATCGAAAACCGACAGAGGGCGCTGACGACCGATGATTTCGAGCTCCTGAAGGTGGTGGGAAAGGGAAGTTTTGGCAAGGTTATGATGGTAAAGAAGAAAGACACCTCTCGGATCTACGCCCTTAAGACTATTCGCAAAGCTCACATCATTTCGCGCTCGGAGGTTGCTCATACCCTTGCAGAGCGGTCGGTACTGTCCCAGATCAACAACTCGTTCATTGTACCACTAAAGTTTTCCTTCCAGTCGCCTGATAAGTTATATCTCGTCTTGGCCTTCGTCAATGGCGGAGAGCTCTTCCACCACCTTCAGAAGGAGCAGCGTTTCGATATCAATCGGGCGCGGTTTTACACGGCGGAACTCTTGTGTGCGTTAGAGTGCCTGCATGGTTTCAACGTCATCTACCGTGACTTGAAACCCGAGAACATCCTCTTGGATTATACTGGACACGTTGCGTTATGCGACTTCGGGCTTTGTAAGCTCGACATGAAGGATGAGGACAAGACTAACACATTCTGCGGTACGCCAGAATACTTGGCACCTGAGCTCTTATTAGGCCAGGGCTATACAAAGAGCGTTGATTGGTGGACTCTGGGTGTTCTTCTTTACGAGATGTTGACTGGTCTGCCGCCTTTTTATGACGAGAATACCAATGAGATGTACCGAAAGATCCTGTCCGAGCCGCTCCACTTCCCCCACTCAGACATTGTACCGCCAGCAGCAAAGGACCTCCTAACGAAGTTGCTTAACCGTAACCCAGACGACCGCTTAGGAGCGAATGGAGCATCTGAGATCAAAGCGCACGTCTTCTTCCACAGTATCGACTGGCACAAGCTCCTCCAGAGGAAGTACGAGCCGACTTTCAGGCCCAATGTGGTATGTGGCAATCTCACATCTGCTCATGCATATTCTTAACACTATTCACAGGTCGACGCGCTGGATATAGAAAATATTGACAAAATCTTCATAGACGAGGTAGCAATAGACTCAGTTGTCGAAGGCAACCACCTGGCGCAAATAGACCAGAAACAGTTCGACAAGTGGTCGTATAACCGCCCTGTGGCTGGCTTAGGAGATGCTGGGGGTAGCGTGAGAGACCCATCGTATGTGGGAAGCGTGCAGGACAATAGGTGAAATGGGAGAGAAGAAATCTGACGCTAATAGAAATGGCTAACAGCGAGTCCCACATACTCTGAATGGCACAGTGACACACTTGTACACAGCCTTACACATACACACTTGGGTGTAGTGGTTGAGTAAAACAAAGCCAGCCCCCGTGACAAGTATTCGTATTCACCAGACAATTCATCCACAGCATAGTGAGCCACAGTCCAGGTCAGCCACAGTCCCTGATAAACCACAGTCCTGCCAAGCATGTCGTAAGCGAGTTACATCATAGAACCGTGGGAGGTATTAATCTCCGTGGCGACCATGCATGAATTTGGGCCGTACAGCCTCCACAAGGCTCATGACGATCTCCCGCATCTTAGTGGAGCCTTAAAGCTTAGATAAGACTCTCTTATGGGCAAAAGGAGGGATAACAGTTCATGGTGATGCTGTAGCTCAAGGGGTTCTATTATACTTCGAATTGACGCCCTCTGCAATCAGGCGCGACAGCGACGACGTGATCGTATATTTCAGAGTAGCCAGGGTTTAATCTGTTCAGGAGTAGTCACACAACACGACTGGCACAAAAATACTGGAATTTTCAATGGAATCACAAATCTAGAATCAATTGAATTCAAAGTACCAATAGTTTGTCCCGTCACAGGGTGCGTCCCGTGATGCAGGGATGCACGTTATCTTTTCTTCGTTAATACTTTTCGTAACACAAACGAACATTTGCACTAAACCATTTACATTTGCCTGATACCAAAAGCAAAGTAGATTTTATTAAGAATAGCAGCTACGTAACTTAGCTAACCTAACTTACCTAAAGTAATTACCATAGATAGGGTTTGCCCTCTTGAGCTTCATGTCGGCTGTAGCCTTCTCTAGAGCCCGTAATTTTTCCTCGGCATCCCTCTCAGCCTCTCTTTCCTCTCTTTCCTCTCTTTCTTTGTTAGCCTTCCTCTTAGCCTCCCATTCAGCCTCTTCCTTTTTAACACTTGCAAGACGATTACTTCTTGTGCCTTTAGGTGTAGAATATACTGTCCATCTTTTACGCCATTTAAAACCAGTTATCTTTTCACTATTAACAATCTCTCTTGTTTGGAGTACCATCCCTGGGATAGCGAAAACATGTTGCTGTTCAATTCCGCTTGGAAGGTTTTTCCAGTTGAATCCAACAATATTAGAAACATTCTTCTTTGTAAGACCTTTCTCTATTCCAAACACGTCCTTTGGTTTAATGCCACAAACTCTAGGCTCGTCTTTCCAATATAGATAGGCAGAGTGTAGACCATCGAGCTTGCGAGAGACAAGTTGTCGTGGAGAACTAACATTGATATAGGGATCTCCTTGTGTTATATTAGAATCGTTCAGTATAGCCCCATTTGCAAATTTTAAGTCATGACACATAGCCCCTATAGACTTAAATGGCCACAATGACTGGTGAAAAAGGTCAATCATCTCCTTTGTCTTTAAAGAGTCAAGTGCAGGACCATCTTGATCACGCCCATATACAATAGCCAAATATATACGCTTAGGCCCTTTACCAATAGTCTCTTTGTCAGTGACATTAAATGCGCCATCCTTATCATAGAGAAGAGGATATAGGTCATAACCAACGAGACAGGGATTTACACCCTCATTATAAGCAGCATTAAGCCAGTCGTCGGACTTAAAAAAGTAGTTCCAAATCCTACTATGGTCATCTTTTGCGCTTGGTGTATAATCCAACACCCTACGTAAGGCATGAGATGAGAAATAAGGCAGATGAGATCTAACTGCGTCCCAAAATTCGTTTGGAACCGTACTAATGGACTTTGGAACCCTATAAAGTGTTCGCTCTTTTGAAACCTTGGAATCTGCCATAATGTGGTGATGAAGGAACTGGTTCGTGCAATATTCATATAGACAAAATGTAATGCCTATGGCATGGTTAGAAGGCGAATTAAGTAGCTAGATGCTAGTTGAGCTTCTTTCGCTGTGGCTTGTTTTGGCTTTGCTAGTACCTTGTTCGAGAGGTATCGAGGAAGGTAGAATTGGCGCTTCAACCCACTATTAAGCCAAAAACAACTAACTAGTCTTTACCTAGGGCCCTACATAGATTCAAATGTGGCGAGGAGGCAGTTTTGCCGGTATATAAGAATTTGTAAGAAAAATAATACGAGCATATTTGCCATATTGATAGATTTGCTTTTAGAGCAGAGTTGAAATAACATTTAATTAAGCGCACCAGTTTTCTAATGAGAAGGTAACCGCCATCTCGGGCCATAAATTATCTTGAAGCCATAGTGGGAACTGTCTAGCTTTTTTATTAAATATATAAAGCATCAAGCTGCAACTCATTCGTATTTTTGGCTAAGTAACCTCCCTGCTATAGTAGCCCCCTTGCCTCGTCCACACCTCTATCTAAAATGTTGATTCGTCTGATGTAGTACTCAACAATCTCCAAGAGCCTCCTTTGCCTATACAAGTCGAACAGACGTATCCACACCGCTATTGCCTCATCTACTCGCCCGTAGCTTTTGTATAAGTTACCGATACGCATGGCGCAGTAACCAACTCTATCAAAGTGCCCCTCTTGGCAATAATAGTCGATTAGGCGTGTCCACACCGCTATTGCCTCGTCCACTCGCGTAGAACTCTCGTATAAGATGCTGATCCATCCGGCGAAGTCCTCAGCTTCATTCCACTTTTTGCTACTGAGAAAGCTGTCGTGAATACTATGATAGAAAGCAAAGATGGTTTCTACGTGGTTGGGAAACCAATCTAAGGACTCTGGAAACTTGGAAAGCCGTGTGTGGTGCAACTTCTGAACATCTTTGAGAGAAGCTTCCCCCTGGTTTTTTATAAGTATGATGACTGGCTGATAATGCCTAAGGGCTGCTTGTCGTGAGCTACGAGAAACTTGAAGAAGTGGAGGGATAAAGTATTCAGGCTTTAAGCAGCAGTCCGGTATGAATCGAGGTTCGAAATAAGCAAAATCCCATATACAGAGCTGTAACTCAGCTGGCAACTGTAGGAACAAAGAGAATTGAGAGTGCATCATCTGCATTATGTGTATTTGAGAGCACTTTAATAATGGCAAGGACGAAGCGTTTCATAAAGCTGGCTGAAAAGCTATTGACGGCGAGGCGAAGATTGTTCTACAAGCTCGAGAGCATTGTCATGAGTGTAGAAAGGGAATGGAAGTAGCGCCATATCAAAGCCACTAGATCTTGTTCGCGCGGAGGAGGAGCAAACATGCCTCTAAATCTACTCCGTATGTATCTATAAATAGTTTCAAAGGAGCCGGAAATATACTCTACAGACGCATCCAAAATTGGCTTTTGCAAACATGCTTTTATGAAATATTGTGCCACTTTTATTAAAGCCCAGCTTTTGCGCTTTATGCAAACTGATATGCAGTGTCCCGATGTACCTTCACCAGTTCCACTCCAAGCTCTTTTTACGGAAATATCTGAGCTCCTATGGCTACGTAAATCATTATAGTCTCTCAGATTAAACCCTCCTCAATCAGAAGCGGCCATCGTCATAACTATTCAAAACAGTAACGACTCCTAGAATCTGGAAGCTAGAGCAAGCTTCCATGTCTGACGATATGTCTTTGGCCCAGGGCACAGCGCAAACCAGTCGCAACATTAGTACTACTGCTTTGCTTGCAGCTATCGGCGCCGGTGTTGTCTCGTCTGTGGTTCAGATCTTAGTTTTTACCCTAATCAAGAACAAGCTGGCGAGGATATAGTACGTTCTTAATCCAGGAGTCTGCAGGGACACTTTTTATCTAACGGTTCTTAGCCAGCCCAAGACATATCTCGTCCCAGAGCGACAGCGCACATCGCCTCCTCAACGTAGCGCTTTTGGGTGGGTAGTATCTATATTCACATACAAGGACACGGAAATCATAAATAAATGTGGGCTAGATGCCTACTTTTTCCTTCGATACCTACAAACTCTACTGTTTATATTTGTGCCCCTAGCATGCCTACTCCTCCCCATATTGCTTCCACTCAACTATATGAGCGGCAGACACGCTACAGCCTTTGATGCTCGAAAATCCGCCGACGATGATATGCCAGCTGGGTTGGACGTTCTTGCCTGGGGAAATATTTCACCTGACAAGACAAGTCGATACTGGGTTCATCTTATTCTAGCTGTAGTCGTCGTAATCTGGATATGCTATGTATTTTTCGCCGAATTGCGGGTATATGTTTCCATTCGACGAGATTACTTGACGTCAGCTGAGCATCGTCTAAGAGCATCAGCTACGACAGTCCTTGTTACTGATATACCCGACACATGGCTCACAGTTGAAGCTCTCTCTTTTCTCTACGACGTATTTCCCGGAGGAATTCGTAATATTTGGATCAATAGAGACTACGGGAAGCTACTCCAAAAGGTCCGCGCTCGGGAAGGCGTTGTTGCAATGCTTGAATCTGCGGAAACAGAGCTCATCAGAAGATGCAAGCAAGCACAATTAAAACAACAGAGAGTGCTAGATAGTCATCACAAACTTCAATATTATGCTACCAAGGAGGAGGAAAAGGACGCTGATTTAAAAGCTGCTCGGATTGCCCAAGGCAAAGGTATATGCTCTGGCAACTTAAATCAAGTTCAAAGTGTGGAAGAAGCTGTTGAAGAAGCTGAGACAAAAAATGAGCATGATGTTTGGCGTAGATATAATGAAGCTGCTGCTGGTAGCCTAGCAACTACTGGCAAAGGCTTAGGTGGTGGACTGAGACTAGTTAGTAGAGCTGAAGAGACAATCATCAAAGGGGCAGCGAATGTCACGAAAGGCATCGGTGAAACCATTGAGACAACAAACGGATTTTACAGCATTGAAGGCAGAACCCCTAAACAGGCACTCTGGAAAAATGGGGCTCAGAATTGTACCTCAGTTCATAATACAATCGGGACATCTACTGCTTGGTCTTCCAAAACCTCGATAGCAGCGAGTCGTCGAGAGTCCAGTCTAGAACAACCACCACATACGCCATTGAGAGCTGGAGGAGATCAAAATGCCGAAGGCCCCGGTCTCAACCAGATACCATATAGCTTCGGTGCTGACGGAAACCTTGGCGCCCAAGATTCGAAGTATAGTTGGTGGAAATTTTGGAATGGCCCAAGCGGTGGCTTCTCACCACCTCTTCCTCATGGATATGACACAAATGAAAACAGTCGGGGGAAGATACCTTGTGCAAACGGTCTGAAGCAGATGGCTGCGCAGGCTAAAGCTAAAGTAAGGAAGAGACAAAAGAAGATATATCCGCCGCACGTCGATCACAGTTATAAGGAGGATGAAGCCGATGCTTTGTGGAATAAATATATCAAAAAGACTGATCGTAGTACACATCGCATTCCCCGATTTGGCATTGGTTTTCTGCCATACATATGCCCCTGGATAAATAAGAAAGTCGATACAATTTATTGGTGCCGAGAGGAGCTTGCGCGGCTTAATGTCGAGATTGAGTATGACCAAAGCCACTCTGATGATCTTCCCAGGGCGAACTCTGCATTTATTCAGTTCAACAAGCAAATCGCTGCTCATATGGCAACCCAAGCTGTCAGCCATCATACTCCAATGTATATGGCGCAACGGATGGTTGAGGTGTCACCCACAGATGTTATCTGGGACAATATATCTATTAAATGGTGGGAGTCATGGCTGCGTACTGGCATCGTCGTTACAGTGGTAGCATGCATGTGTTTGTTGTGGGCAATTCCCGTCTCTGCAACTGCTCTCCTGGGAAACATTCCGGAACTGACAAGAAGATACCACTGGCTAGGATCTCTACTTGCTGCCGAAAATACGCTTAAGCATATAGCGGGAATCTTGCCAGCTATTGTCCTAGCCATCCTTAAGGTTCTTCCCCCTATAATCTTCTACCACCTAGCTACTCTTCAGGGAAATCGAACGGGAAGTCTTCGAGAGTTATCTGTTCAAAATTACTACTTCTTCTTTCTGTTTGTACAAGTCTTTCTTGTCGTCTCAATTTCCAATGGGACCTTCGCCACACTGGCAAGAACAGGCAGCGTGACAACAGTGCCGGCTTTATTGGCACAGAATTTACCCAAGGCCTCCAACTATTTCTTCTCTTACATGATAATCCAAGCCCTTTCGACTAGTGCAAGTCATTTATTACAAGTAGCAACCCTGATCATGTGGTTTGTAATGCCCAAATATGTGGATAACACTGCACGCAAGAGATGGACACGAAACACCAGCCTCTCTACTGTCAAGTGGGGCGCGTACTTTCCCACCTACACAAACTTTGCTTCTATTACTATAATATATTCAACCATCGCCCCACTGATTATGATATTCGCCATCATCACGTTCACCGTGTTGTGGATCGCAAATCGTTACTGTATGCTATATGTATACAACTACACGGAGGACACAGGCGGTCTCCTCTATCCCCGAGCGATCAACCAGACGTTCGTTGGGTTATATTTTATGGAGGTCTGCCTGATAGGTCTCTTCCTCCTCGTCCGAGACAGCGAAAATAACAATCCATGCCTGCCCCAAGCTCTCATTATGATTGTAGTGATGATAATGACGGTTCTCTTTCAAATTCTCGTCGACCGATCTTTCGGGCCTCTATACGAGCACCTACCAGTAACCCTTGAAGACGATGCCGTACTGCGCGATGAAGCTTTCGAGCGTGCCCAGGGCGCTAGGACCGTAGAGAACGATGAATTCGAGTCTGCCATTTTTGCTGCTCCATGCGAAGACATCGAGCTCAGCAGAGTACATCGCGCGGTTGGCAACACCTCAGACCGGAGACACTCTATGCAAACCGGCGCAACCTGCGCCACGACATCTGGGGACCCCGACAAACGCGATGGGGGCCGCCGCAGAGACGTCGAGGCCCAGAAGAGCATGAGTGAGGCGCTTTTTAGCGGACACCACGACGAGATCGAAGACCTAAGACCTGCGGACCGCGATGCACTGGTGAGCATCGCTTTCCACCACGAGGCTCTCCGGGCGACGCGCCCAAACGTATGGGTGCCGCAGTGTGACCTGGGGGTGTCGGATCAGGAGGTGCAACGCACGAAAGAATTTTGCAAGGGCAATGTGTGGATCACAAATGAAGGGGCCGCTCTCGATAGTAGGTCGCGCGTAATCTATGGGACTAACCCCCCAGACTTTTCAGAGGTGAGCTTGATTAAGCTGTGAGTTTGTGTTTGCGATCTCCCCGTGCCGGCTTTTGCCTGCTCGTCTCTATCGCCAATTGATGTCATTAATGCGCTATAATTGATACCTGGGCCGGACAATTTCTTGGTCTACTCCGTGCGAAAATGTGGATTCCACGGGCCTAAAAAATAAGCTTATGCAGGTTCATGGAAGGATTGGATAGCACTTAGGCACATGAAAGGACTTTTTGCGCAGGATCTACTGCACATCGTTTCCCTGTCGTCACAATATAAGCTACGTTGAGTTTGCCTTTTACGCCATCCATATGTCCGTAACTCATCTGTTGTTGGAGTACGAACGTTCTGACCCGACCAACATGACCTGCTTTCGCCACCTACATTTCTTGACAGACCCAGTGCTAGAATAGGCAGTTTCAAAATGTCTCACCTACCCTGCCGTCCAACATGACTACAGCGCTTCGTACTGTAACTCATCTGTTGTAAATAAGCACTTTCTAACTACGTACTAGCTATCCCCTTTTTTCCAAATGTCTCACTTACCCCACCGTCCAACAAGATCTAACTTAGCCACCCACATCTATTGACACAGCTATTGTTGGGATAAGCAGTTTTTAAACTCCCCGGGTACGTTATTGCTTTTTCTAAATGTCTCACCAGCCCCGCCATCCAACATGGTCTGCATCCACACACACACAATTTATTAACGCCCGGCAGCCGAAAGGGCGACTATGACTAGTCTAGCAATACGTCTCTGGAGCGAATCTTGCCACCTTAAGCCCTTGCGGAAGCTCTTTATAGCATCTGTCTACTCTATTCTGGCATTTCTTAACGGGGATTTTCGTGGGTTAGTAGTGTTGGTTGGCTAGAATCATTTTACAGTAAGGCTCATTAAGTGTCACTAACTTTATACTGAAATTTATCTATTGACTGTAGATAAGCCTGTGGCTTGTCGTGGCTTCGCAGATACATGTACCGGGAGGTACCGAGGGACGTACGTGCTGAGAGAGGTAGAAGCGGCTGCTCACCCCACTAGGCCCCTCCATTATTGTCCTTTCCATCGCTCGATCTTCTGCCCAACCTGTCAGTGTCAGCGCTCTCAGGTCAGCGCTTTGTGTCAGCCACCATCATGGCGCCGCAACTCTACATTCCCTACATTGACCCTTCAATTCTTTCATTGCTCCCTTTCCAATCCTTCTCTACTATTTCATACATTCTCCTCGCTTCTATATAACAGTCGTCTGCCTTCTATATAATAGTCGTCTGCCTTTCTTTCTTTAATCGCCACCTCATCTCCACCAGGCCGTCTTTGGCTCTTTCCATTCTGCTTTCCTCAACAGCTATTATCCAGTTAGTTTGCCCCGGCACGCTTCTATCGTGTTCTTTGCTAACTTCACATCTACTGTTTCAACAACATGCCGAAGGGAAACGCATCATCCGCACCTAGTGATCTAACCAAGGGCGCATCTCCTCCGCGAAAACGGGCTGCTCGCCAACGCGCTCCACCAAAGCTCACTCCGCTACTATACAAAGCATCCATCAAAAAACTTGCAGAGAACAACATCAGCAGCGTTAATTCTTCCACTGCCAATGCTGACAGTGCGATACTGAAGCGAATCAAGAGCTGCCTCGATCGCGCCAATCATCCGGGGACTCCAGAGTCAGAGGCTAAAACTGCACTTTGCATGGCATCACGTTTGATGGCACGTTACAATGTCTCACAGGCCGAAGTACTTGCTCATGAGCCAGAGTCCACCCAAAAACAGTATGGTGGCCAAAGCGAGGTTCAGCTTCTTCGTTCCGATGGCGACAAGTCGAAATCCATTAGGCACCAGAACTACGTCAATACGCTCTGCTGGGCCATGACAACATTTTTTGACTGCAAATCATTCTCAACTCGTTACCGCTCATCCCTGGTATTGACCTTCTATGGCATTGCAGAGAACACTGTCGCTGCTGCAATGGGATTTGAGATGGTATTCAACTTGGCTGGTGAATGGGCTCGTCCTTATAAGGGGATCGGTCGCAAAAATAGCTACAGCCTCGGAGTCTGCGATGAGATGTACAGAATGGCAAAGCAAAAAAAGAAGGATGAGCTAGCAGAAGCCAAGAAAGCTGAGGAGGAAACCACTGCAGCTAAATTGCGACAAGATGACGCTAAAATACAGGCTCAGTTGGATTGGTTGAATCAGTGTTCTCTCAGCCAGAACTACAGTTCTCCTGAGTCAGGAGCAAACTCTAGTGATACTGGTGATGCTGGCAGTAGTCATAGTCCATCTCAATGGAATACCAGCGGGTTTCCGGTGGTGGGCTGTGGTCTCGACGATGAGGATTCTGATTCCGATATGGATGGTTTTATTAGTGACGACTGCACTGAACCTGATTTCGAAGTCCAAGACAGAGACAGTGATACATCCTGGGATCAAGAGGATCAAAATGGAAAGTCCGAAAATGCTGGAATTTTCGTCCCCAGTTGTTTCAACAACATGCCGAAGGGAAACACATCATCCACACCTGGTGACCTTCATTCTGGCCTACTGGAAATAAAGTCTCCAGCCTCTTCCCTCGGCGTGGTGACCGCAGGTGCCACAGCGAGCTTGGAGGTCGAGCCTGAGAATAAATGGGCGTCGCAAATGCAACTTCAGCTGTTTCGTGAAACGGCCCTGAAGATTGCAGATGATTATCTCAAGGGGTGCGATATAAAACTTGGCAAGAGTAAGCGTGGCAGAGTCAATGTGATACGAGACCGAGATGCGTACAGCCAGGGGGTCAAAGATAGCACGAAGATCGACCTTGACAGGAACAGAATTACGGAGTCGGGGGATTCTGATGTGTGAACGAGTCTTGTGAAACGCTCGAGACCACGCGGAGCTTCAATCGTATCGAAGCTGAGGCAAAATCATTAGCTACAAGGCTTTCTGTTTTTATTTTCCGACCAAGATGCTTTAAGATTCAACTCCAGATGGGCGATCATGGAAATTACAAGGAGATATTCATGGAGCAGACGAAGGTTATAGTTCTGGGTGCAGTCAGGAGGTATTTATTAGCTGGAGAAGGATTATAATGGAGAAGATACAAGAGCAATTTAAATGGTGAGGGAGGATAATATTGAGTTTTCTTGCCTTTTTACTCTTTTACACCATTGAGTCGCAAACGGGACGTCAACTTTATTTTCTCTTACTGTATAGCGAGTCCATGTCTTTGAGCATCTCATACCGCTCTCTCTTATACACAGCACCTCAACCAAAAGATTTATAGATAGCTCCAGCTTCAAATTGGTCTCCAAAGGAATTCTCCCCAGTACGGATCACAACGTTCAGTCGCGGAAAGAGACAGCACGATCTTCCAGCATATGCGCGAGATGGCATTATGCTGAGACGAGTATATCAAGGATTAACAGACAGTGATATGCTTAACGACTTCGTCACCCTGTTGCTGCATCATTGTGGCAGATACTCAGAGCCAAAATATGTGCTCGTTATGGACAACGCCTATTTGCAATATTCAGATAGATTCCAGCAGATGTGCCAAGATGCAGGAGTAGTATTAGTGTTCCTATCACCGTACTCGCCTGACATTAACCCTAATGAGGAGTACTTTGAGGAGTACTTTGGGGTGCTTAGGAAATCTTTAAAGAAAAAGTGGCATGTAAACGGGGATTTCATTACAGGGGAGTTCATTACAGGGGAGTTCATTATGTTTCTAGAGTGGTGCGTTGATGTGGTTGGTGACGATGTGCACATTGCAGAGAATCACTTCCGTCATGAATGGGTACCTATTACATAGTGTCCAAATAACACTCATACTATGAAATAGATCCTAGAAAACATCCCCTGTTATTAGAATAAGCAGTTTCTGACCTCCCTCTTACGCCAATTACATTTTGTGACTCATCTGTTGTTGGAATAAGCAGTTTCTGGCTTCCCCGATAATCTTTTTTTCTCCAAATGTCTCACATGCCCTGCAATCCAGCATGACCTTTGTGCGCCAACCACTTTTATTGGCACAGCTACTGTTGGTATGAGCAATTTTGACCTCCCCAGCGATCCTTTTTTTTAGTTCTCTCACCTGCCCTTACGCCATCCACATTTTGTGACAGACCTATTGCTAGAGTAAGCAGTTTCTGACCTCCCTGGCAATCCTGACCTGCCATCCAAAATGATCTACATACGCCAC
Source organism: Pseudogymnoascus sp. VKM F-4516 (FW-969) (assembly GCA_000750815.1). Lineage (NCBI taxonomy): Eukaryota > Fungi > Ascomycota > Leotiomycetes > Thelebolales > Thelebolaceae > Pseudogymnoascus > Pseudogymnoascus sp. VKM F-4516 (FW-969). The sequence goes on from JPJZ01000057.1 coordinate 101,596, forward strand.
CCGCATTTTGTGACAGATCTATTGTGGGAATAAGCAGTTTCTGACGTCCCCGCCGATCCCTTTTTTCTGAATGTCTCCCCTGACCTGCCATCCAACATGATCCACTACGCCACCCACATTTATTGACAGATCTATTGTTCGAATAAGCACTTTCTGACCTACCTGGCGATCCCTACCCTGCCATCCAGCATGATCTGCAAACGCTACCCACATTTATTGCCAGATCTATTCTTGGAATAAGCAGTTTGTGGCCTCCCTGCCGATCACTCTATTCCTAATGTCTCACCTACCCTACCATCCAACATGATCTACCTGCGCCACCCACATTTTGTGACTCATCTAATATGAGAATAAGCAGTTTCTGACGTCCCTGTCGATCCCTTTTTTGCAAAGTCTCACCTGACCTGCCATCCAACATGATCTACCTACGCCACCCACATTTATTGACAGATCTATTGTTGGAATAAGCAGTTTGTGGCCTCCCTGCCGATCCCTCTTTTCCTAATGTCTCACCTACCCTACCATCCAACATGATCCACCTTCGCCACCCACATTTATTGACAGATCTATTGTTATAATAAGCAGTTTCTGACATCCCTGCCGATCCCTACCCTGCCATCCAGCATGATCTGCATACGCCACCTACGTCTTGTTTTTCATCTGTTGTTGGAATAAGCAGTTTCTGATGTCCCTGCCGATCCCTCTTTTTCTAATGTCTCACCTACCCTGCCATCCAGCAGGATCCACCTCCGCCACCCACATATATTGACTCAGCTACTGTTGAAATAAGCAGTTTCTGGCGTCTCTGCCGATCCCTCTTTCTCTGAATGTCTCACCTGACCTGCCATCCAGAATGATCTACACGCGGTATCCACATTTATTGACAGATTTATTGTTGTAATAAGCAGTTTCTGCCGTCCCTACCGACCCCTCTTTCCAAATGTCTCACCTACCCTGTCATCCAACATAATCTATCTACGCAACCCCACATCCATTGGCAGATCTATTATGAGAATAAGCAGTTTCTGACCTCCCCGCTGATCCCTCTTTTCCTAATGTCTCACCTGACCTGCCATCCAGAATCATCTGCACACTCTAGCCACATTTATTGACAGACCTAAGTTACTGTTAGAATAAGGACTTTGTGGCCTCCCTGCGGATCGCTCTTTTCCGAATGTCTCACCTACCCTGCCATCCAACATGATCTACTTACGCCATCCACATTTCGCGACACGCCTCGTATCGGATCTCTATGGCGAGCTTATTTACAGCACCATCAAGCGTCACACGTGATTTCTGGAGTGCTTCCTCAAATATTCTCTACTGTTGCGTGGTTTTGAGTTGCACCTCTTGCACGTGATTGCTTCCTGAACATCGACAAACTTCAGCGCCACGGTTGGGATTTGGCTACATATACAACATCAGATTTGATGTGTCAATACCCGCCTCAGCGTCGCGATGGCGCTGACTGTCCTTCATTTCTTTCAGTCTCGGCATTAGTACTAAGCAGCAGTATCAACGCGATTGCGCAATGTTCCAATTTGCAGAGTATATTACTGTATAGCTTAGTAGACTAAGTTATTTTAAATATTTGTTAGCCCCTCCATCGTGTCCATAAGCAGAAACTGTGTCTGAATAATACAGATTTTGACCGCAGTGATCGTGAGGTTGTACATGGCAGTGCTCGTGTCTGAATGCTCGCCTTCGAGGATGCGCATCTGCTTCTCAAGCACCTCATGCAGTATTGTAGCCTCATTAAGCTTGCCTTGATTGCTAAGCGTGACAGCAAGGTTATGCATAACTACAATTGTGTCCGGGTGCTCATCGCCGAGGATGCGCTGCCGTTTTTCGAGCACCTTCTGCTGCATGCAGGCTGCCTCGTCGTAGCTTCCTTGATGACCGAGCATGTTAGCGAGGGTGGACATGGCCGTGATCGTGTCTGCATGATCATCGCCGAGGATGCGCTGTAGCTTTTTGAGCGCCTCCTGCTGCATGATGGCTGCTTCGCTAAGATTGCCCTGATCTCTCAGCGTGATAGCGAGCTATGTAATCTATGCGACTAACCCCCCAGACTTTTCAGAGGTGAGCTTGATCAAGCTGTGAGTTTATGTTTACTATTGATTTACATAGCGGCGTATTCTACTTAGCACGATATTGTAGAATCCTTCATTAACCAAATGTGATCCTCGCCATCATCCTCTCTCGCACAAGCTTTCGTATTTCTTTAGCATACTCATAATCACAAGATCGTTAGAGGTCTCTCTCTTCTAAGATAGCACTTCAATTGAATCACAGACAGTCATATGACCTGATGGAGCAATCAAATGAATTTTCACGCATATTCAGAAGACAAGCAATTTCGTCTGTTCCTATGATCTAGAAACTAAATGTGTTGTTAGAGTAAGAGATGTGTACTTTAGTTTAATCATAGGAGATTAAAGCTCGGTACGTGGTTTGGAGGCTCCATTTCTGACTTTGGGTAAGGGCTTCCGGATAACTGGCAACTGCAGCACAGTTTGCGAGACCTTGAAAATATCGCGAACCACACGTACAGACACTGAGGCACATCTCCGTATTGCCGTTATTTGCCAGATATCCGCGCTTATTATCCTTTACTACCCTTGCAGTGCGCCTTGTCTAAAGCGGCAAAGCGCTGCGGTAGTGAAAGTGTGCGACACGTTCAAACAATGTGCTTGGGAAAGCCTGCTTCGGGTGCTTGTGGTGCTCTTTTGTGAACATCAATTTTTTTGCCATCTCTGACTCCCAGCTTATAAGCTTCCTGATCCCGTATCACATTGCTTCTGCTTCTCCCTTTTACAATCTGAATACCTTTGTACTTGAGATAATCATCTGCCATCTTGGTGGCCGTTGCACGAAAAAATAATAAGCTGCATTTGCGAGGCCCATTTAGACTCCTGCTCTGCGTCCGGATCCGTTGAAGCAATAACGTTTTGTGCTGGCACTGATAGCTCTTGAGTGTTTGTAGCGGGTGCTGCAGCGCTGAGGCCAGAAGCTTGCATGGTTGATTGTGGGTTGTTGCTAACAAAGCTGAGGATCTCTTCGCCCAAATCCAGGGAATTATATATATCTTCGTCTTCTATTTTGAAGTCTGGCTCTACTTCATCATTGCTGTCATCGTCTATTACATCGTAGGCGTCTTCGTAGATAGTCATATCGTCGCTGTCGACGTCACTATGAGTATTTTCATATGCAAGTTCTGGCTCTGGCTCTGGCGAGCATAAGTTAACTTGCTCACCAACATGAGGTGCTAAGCGGTCCAACTGTGCTTGCCGTTCGATTTCCTTTTGCTTCACTTTAGCCTTAATTGCTTGATCCTCTGTGGCTTTTGCTTCAGCCAGTTCGGCAGCTTTGTTTATTCTAGCCATTTTTTTCAGCTCGTCCCACAATCAACCGTGCAAGCTTCTGGCCTCAGCGCTGCAGCACCCGCTACAAACATCTCGAACGACAAAGCGGCCGTTACGGTATTTTGCGCAATACCATAGAACTTGAGCTCTACGCAATGGGTGTAGGAAGTCGAGTAGTGTTTGCAATCAAAAAATTCGTTCATAGCCCAGCAAAGTTGATCGACATAGCCTTGATGCTTCACAGATTTTGAGAGGTTGCCATCAGATCGTACAATGCTAACGACGCTTTGCCCCGCGTAGTTCCTTTGAGTAGAAAGTGGCTCATGGGCAAGTATTTCTGCTTGGGTGACATTGTACTGTCCCATCAAACGAGATGCTCGGAAAATTGCTACCTTGGCCTCCACCTCTGGTGTCCCTGGGTGGTGTGCGCGGTCAAGACATTTTTTAATCCGCTCAAGGATTGTTTTATCAATGTCTGAAGTAGACGAGCTGACTCTGCTTTTGCCTGACTCCGCAAACTACTGCCTTGTATAATGGCCGAGTAAGCCTTGGCGAAGCTCTTGTGTGGCCACGAGAACGTGCCAAGGCCGGTGGCTGCCCAGTTGCCTCATAAGGTTGGAAAAGGCCACTTGAAAAGCCAGAGGGCTGATGTGAGGTCAGTCGTATCATCCGTTTGCGAGCCCATCGTTCACGTTGAAGTCTGATTTCTTGACTGAAACGATCTTCACTGAAAGGAAATCGTCCCCGAAGCACTCCGTCCATCTCATCAATAAATGTCTAGGTAGAGAGAATGTTATGAGTGACCTTTAGACCAGGTGATTGAAGATAATTTTATACTCTGATCGACAAAAGCCAGTTGCAAGGGGAGGGAGTTTCAGGGAGTAGAGGTGAAGTAGACACTTAGAAGCGCGCTGGGAGGCGAAGTTATTTAATTATGGGGTGAGATAAATCAAAATTGAAACAAGGGCTAGTGATTAAAATTCGATCATTCTAGTCTTCTTTGGTGATACAGAACGTATTTTACTGTACTAGCGCAAGGCTTTGGTGCTTCTAGTGACGCGTAGTACAAGTCAGGTCCACTGTAGAGTAAAAAGCTAATTATGCGTCGCTTATTTACTAATTAAGTCATTTACTGACCGCGGCGTCAGCTTGTGGCTTGTATGGCTTAACGGGATTCGCTTGTAGTGGGAGGTAGCACAGCCAAAACTGGCCCCTAGTCCAAAGAAGCCTTTGGTCTGCCTCCTGCCTTTGCTTACTCTTTTTTCAACCTGCGAGGGTCAGCGCTTTCGTGTCATACAATATCATACACCACAACTGGACGCCACACCACCTATTTGAATCCCTTGTATTAAAAGGAATCTGTGGCCAAGCTCAAAGCCTCAGTTGCTTCATACAGCATATGTATTGTTCAGAAAATCCGCCGTATTACGAGACTAGGTTTTAGGCCAAAATGCCCATCCAGAGAACCAACCGCGTCCGCCGTCGTCCGGAAGGTTCAAAGGCAAATGCTCCGACACGTACAGTAACGCTCTTAAATTCTTCAAAAAAGCGCGAGGCGTTGGGCATAAAGTCGGCCAAAATAAAGAGACCTACTAAAGGATCTAACAATATGAAAATGGATGTATATCTTGAGGGTGAAGAACATGAAAATGTTCCCGTCTATGATACGTGTGATGGAGTTCGAGAAAAAATCAGAGCCTTCCTCTGCCAGGATGGTGTAGTTCAAGCTGCATTTCTACGGGAGGCTGCGAAAACATTTAGCAATGGGCGAAAGATCCAGGTCAACATGCTAAATAGATTTTTAGGTCAGAAAGGCCCTAATTCAGGGAACGTAAGCAGTATATTTTATGCGGGCTATGTCTTCTTCGAGAAGATGAGAATCAGAGACGGCAAGCCGAAGACCGTCTTTAGGGAAGAGATGGAAGATATCTGGGATGGTGTATTGAATTGGAGAAATCATGAACCGGGGTTTGACCGCCAGACAAGGCATAACACTGGATATCTCTGTGGGCCCGGCTATGTACCCGTTATTGATGAATATGGTCGTGTTACTACCCAATGTATGTACTGACCAAAATTGTAGCGAGCAGAATAGGCTTAGTCGCTTCTTAAGCAGATTGTTTTATTCTATAACTTACATTTGTTATCGTGATATTCGTATTTCGTGAAGCAAAGTTCAACAAGGCGCGTGAGCAGCAATACGTGCAGAGCTACAAGTGTCCGAAAATGGAACCCGCTAAGTAATAACTAACCCTACAAAAGTAGCGGTACCTAATATGCCTCTACTGTAGAAGGCGATTGGGTGTTGCTGGTTCTAAGTTATTCTTTTTTGGCGGGTCACATTTGTTGCTCCGTACAAATTTATCAACCTTTCTATATCAGGCAGCTAGGTTGCCCTTCTCAACTCTCAATTTCCTTCATTACTTTACACCTCCCGTGGGTTGTCCACGGGCCTGGCTACAAATTTCTAACTGGAAAAGCGTGGACTGATTTCGCTGGCTAATAACGGATCCACCTATAAATTTTAACTCGACACCTGGCAAATGTTCTCTGTACCTTCTAAACTTTGGAATTATTGCTTTGGCGGTTATGGAGGATCTCCAACAATTCTTACCAGACGACTTCAGGGACTCCGCCCCATCCCTTCTATCCTACGAAGAAATACCGGAATGGTACCAAGACAACATCTTCATCCGTCAAGGTTATCGTCCTGAATCAAAGTCCACCTATGCATGTCTCAGTAGCTGGCTGTACATGCATAATGAAACTGTTAATATTTACTCACATTTAATACCTGGAATCATTTATCTAGCCGGCGAAGGTGCAATTTATCAGTTCTTTCATACCAAATATCCAGCGGCTACAGTTGTTGATCACCTTATATTTGCGTTCTTCCTTCTAACTGCTGCGACATGCCTCGGACTTTCGGCAATGTACCATACATTGTTAAACCACTCTGCGGACATTTCGCATCTATGGCTACAACTTGACTTAGTCGGTATCATTGTCTTGACTATTGGAGACTTTATATCTGCGATTTATGTAGTATTTTACTGCAGGCCAACTTTACAAAGAGTCTATTGGGTCATAGTACGTATAGTATACCCTTCCTTGCAGCATAGGAGCTAATACGTGCATTAAACAGATACTCATCCTTAGTCTTATAGCAACATATCTACTCCTAAATCCCAAGTTCCAAGGTCAACCTTCGCGCAAGTTTCGTGTCTGCATATTTATTAGTACTGCTCTTTCGGGCTTTGCGCCTCTCGCCCACGGTATCAATATCTATGGATTTGCACAGATGCAGAGGCAGTCTGGGATGCCATATTTCCTCGCTGAAGGACTGTTATTGATTATTGGGGCATTCTTTTATACTGTCAGTATTAAAATCGTTGATGTGACGCGATAAGACTACTAATTGGTGTGTAAAGATGCGATTTCCAGAGTCACTTAAGCCTGGTAGGTTTGACTTACTTGGATGCTCCCATCAGGTTTTCCATGTTCTGGTAGTCATTGCAACTATAGTTCATTTGATTGGTATTTGCTCTGCATACGACTATAATTATCAGCATCAAAGCTGTGAAATTTCTTAAAACATTCTGGCCTTGAAATAAGCCCACGACAGGAATAAAAGCTTACCTCTGGCTTGTAGAGAAACGGTCCAGTCAGCTTCGAGGTTATGCAGGAGCAGGAACGGCCTTTAAAGAACTGAAAAGACAATGTTAGACGTTTTCCCAGGTAAAAGTCAGCTGTGTTATTCAAAAATCGAAATAACCAAGTGTTCCGTAAGCGGTTCCACGATATCTTTGTATATTTCATCCTCATAAGTTGGCCAAATAAAATTTCAAACTAAATCATAAGTTGGCCAAATAAAATTTTAAACTAAAATCTCTACTAAGTAAATGAATAATTTTTGTAGAGGATCGGAGTCGGAATCTGCTGCTGGTTGGTGGTGCATGTGACTACAGCCTACCATTAAGTGGCCAGGGATCCTTGATAGCTTAATGCGGAGTACTAACCCACGTAGCGGCGTCATAAGACATCTCACTCCCCAGTCACCACAAGGCTGAAAGTGAAATTGTTTTATTCCTCGTGCTGCTGGTCTAGTTGATGCCCAAGGCCGGTCACGTGGGTAAAAACACAGCTACGCAGCCTTGCCACAAAGCGAGTTCACATTGTACTGGAAGACGTTGGGGTCACTTTACACTAACCGAAAAATAGCTGCGTCATAAATGTGGATGCCGTATGCAGATCATTCTGGTTGGCATGTCAGGTGGGACATTCGGAAGAAGACGATCGGCGGGGGCGTCAGAAGGTGCTTATTCCAACAACAGACGAGCCAGAAAATGTAGATGGCGTAGGTAGGTCAATTCGGATGGCTGGTCAGATGAGACATTTAGAAAGAAAGGATCGGCAGGGAGTACAGAAACTGCTTATTATGACAAGTAGACGAGTTAAGAAATGTCGGTGGCGAGGGTGGCGAGGGTAGATCATTCTGGATGGCCTGTAGAGATCTACATTTTACACAAAAAATGTCGATAATTGCTTTAGTTGCGCAGCAGGGCTAGTTGGCGCTAAACATCAGATGGTGATGGGTTGCGGAAAGAGGGGCTTTTCTTGGGTCGTTGGAAAATCCATTGTTATATGGGGAAGCGGGCCTGTCCAAAGAATATTGTTTGACTTATTGCACCTTATATTTTTATTTGGCGAGGCTTCGATTTCCGAGGAGCTTTTACGAGAGAAGATAACGAAGCTTGGAAAATATGATGTGACAGCATTAAAATAGAAACCACTAACTAACGTACATCCCTGCATTACGGGACGCACCCCGTGACGGGACAAACTATCAGTACTTTGAATTTAAATTGATTCTAAATTCGTGAATCCATTGAAAATTCCAGTATTTTTATGTCAATCATGTTGTGTGATCACTCCTAACAGTCCAAACCCTAGCTTCTCTGAAATTTACGATTATATCGTCGCTGTTGTGCCTGACTGTAGAGGGCGTCAATTCGCACATAATAGAACCCCTTAACCTATAGCATCACCACAAGCTGATTACGCCTTTCCAACTCATTTAACAATTTAATCTAGGTTTCTGAGCCTCACCATGATGCTGAAAAATCAATTGCAGCCTTGTGGGGACCAGGCAGTGCTGTGTCAGGCGACGTTGCCACATGGGTTGACACCCCCTTATCTGCGTTTTTGACATATATCATTCTCTTATCCAGCCACTTAGGCTCGCCGTCCCTTGTGCTGTTGTACCTATGTTGTGCAATAAATCTCTTGATCAGAGAGATATCTATACCTGGCAATTCAACCATACGTTGTATTGGTCAGGGTTGATCCTGTGATGCTCAATTCGTCTAAGAATTTCCATATACACTTCGGAGTCAATTTCCCATGGAGTCGTCCTGCCATCCACTGTCACTGGGTATATATTGTTGTAGTCAAGAGGTTGCAGAATCTGTGACAAGCCCTCTTTTTCTGCCAGTTGACGGCACATAACAACGGTAGATTTTGGTATAATCCTTCGTTGCATAATTAATCCCAGGTCAGGCAATATACCAAGTAGTGGCTTGCAGAGATTTGCAATTTTCGACGTAGGCCGAGATTGCTTCCGAATGAACTCTTGTCGAATTTTTCTATTTTGTGACGCATTTCGGTTTCCTGGCACCTTTGGTAGGGTGCGAAAGGCCCCGAGGATGCGAATACAAGTTTTCTCAAACATGGCATGAACTATTATGTCGCTTGAGGATTTGAATACTTCGTAAGCAAGCTCCGAGGCTTTGATCATCGATAGGAGAGAGGTGAAATCCGGGGCCCGTTGTAAAACCTCAGCAACTAATTCTGGAGGAAGGGTTTCGAAGGGCATTCTTGATTGATATATTTATCTTGGCAAAGATCAGTTCAGAGGTACATATGCTGGTAATAGTGTCTTATTGTGGTCTTTTGACGCTGGTGCCACCCAACGCTTTAGTGTTCGGCTTTGCTCGACAAGGGGCCTGTCGACTGGAAGGACGAGGGCTGAGATGTGAACTTCACTTACAGGTAGGGGCGATACGAGTTATGCCGCCGGACTGTGCGATCGTGAAGGTTGGCAGTATGCAAGGCGAGCAGCGGCAGACGCGTCGGGGGTGTGGGATAGAAGAGCGATGAGAGAACATAGGTCAAGGAAGGGGACAGAAGTGAACTTATACTTGAGGCGGGGTAGGGGCTCGCGATTTCTCGTGCTTAAGCTGGTTGCGACGTAGCCTTACACAGGGTCGGCGTCACGAACAATATCACGTGCAGACAGTAACACGTGCATGGTGATGCACTGCCCCAAATTGACGCCCTCAGCCAATCAGGCGCGACAGTTCAGGGTAGCCAGGGTTTGGTCTGTTTAGGAGAAGTCACACAATATGGCTGACACAAAAGTACTGAATTCCGATAGATTCAAAAATTTAGAATTAGTTAATTTCCAAACTGTCCCGTTACGGGGTGCGTCCCTCGACGCAGGGATGCACGTTATGCTAATAAAACCTAAGCCACTGCTCATAATCATCACAAACCCCGAAAAGAAGGTTCTAATACCCTCACCTGCGTCTTCGACCCCTCTTGGGCGGGTCCTGTCCTCCCGAGCTTGTTTGTATTTCATCTTTAGGTCTCGCCCTCTTTTCACTAGTTGAAGATAGCATGGTTTCTGCCGAGTCACTAGAAGCATCTGTTTGGAGACAGCCCTGCTCAAGCTCACTGGCGCCTTGGTCAGCCCCGTTGGCTAGCTCTGCTGAAATGGCTAGTGCAAGGGCCATATCCTGATTCTCCTTCTCGAGTTCAGCGATATTCTGCAGAGCAGTGGCAGTGCAATTATCCGCATTGTTTAAGGAGATTTCATATGCCTGGGCCATTTGTTCCTTTTCTTTATTGAGCTCGTCAATTCTGCGCTCAGTAAGCTTGATACGGTCGGCCGCGTTAGATAATGCGCTTCCTTGCTTTTCGATCATAGCTGCCATTTCTCCCTCTAGGTCCTTAATCCTAGTTTCAAGGAACCCAGCTCTTGTAGGCTCCTGGCCCGTTAACTGACGTTGTTCGTACTCCCTTATCATTGACTTGTAAAAGGAGAGGGCCTTGTTCGCCTCATCCAGCTGTAGATCCATGGACTCATTTTTAGATACCATGCCATTTAGCTCTGCAACTGTCTCGCCATGTTGGAAGTACAGCCGTTTGTACGCATCAGTACATTCGAGTCTATGTTTTTTTGCCTGATCTAGAGCGATTATCTTGTTCCATGTAAAATTACGCAGAGTGTCTATAGTATCGCGTGCGGCAACGAGGTATTGATCAAAGTCTGCATCAGTAACTGGGGGTCTTAACAGTCGTGTCTCAGAAGGTAACACCTGGAATATTAGATGTATCTCAATGAATAGGAAAGAGACTCACACTATGCGCGGTTTGGTTTGGGGCGCTGTTTGCGTATTGGTTGGAGGCCATTTTGCAGTAAAAGTGTGCTATTTGGTGTGTTGATAGAAGTTGAAGATCGACTCTGGCCAAGATAATGGATGACACAATATTTAAGTAGCCAACTTTTTAGACTAGGTGTCAGAAATTATCCATCCTGTGCACCGCGAAACAGAGCCAGTTTGGTGGCTTTGATAATACCTAATTAATACCGAGGGCTTGTAGGTTAGAGGGCAGGCTAGGCCCTGTACCCGAAGCAGGATACGGCTTCTACACCAGAAATTTTCTCCAATAAGCTAAAACTATTGCCTGCAATAAATGAAAGGAACTTAATATAGCGCTCAGAATATAAGGAGCGTCATATAACCGCAAGGCCGCTCTCTCACCTTGAGAAAGGCGACTTCAATCACCTACCTAACCAAAGAATCTATCGAAGTAACTGTATACCTTAGCCCTAGCTCGTTGGGCTCTTCAAAATGGTTGAACAGGAGAAATTAAGTCAAGAGAATATGATGACAAATACGGCTACTCCTTCCACTAGCAACAAAAGTGGCGACTTCAGCACCAAACAACCCGACGCAAACGGGTACGGCAGAATTCATAACTTCTTTACCACTGGTTCAATATCAACACCAAAAGGAAAGTCTAAGCTTCAACGGGTCGAAGTTGATGAGAGAAGCCCATTGACCCTTCTTCCGTCGTCACTGGCTGCTGATCTTGGACTGGCGTTATACTCCGACAAGTTGCCAGATTTTATGGTTGCCGATAGACTTATCCAAAGCAGCCAATACTGTCAATTCAATTTTCAGGTAGCAGGACATAATGCATGGATTATTGCTAGAGTTGTCACTGGCTTAGAAACCATTGTTCTGGGCCGTGACTGGATGTACGACGTCAATTTGATTTTTGGCATTGGAAATCAGGGCTATTACATCTCTACCCCTCTTGTCGTTGAGGCAGCTAGGAATACAATGCATGATGCTGAAGACAGAAAATCAGCAAAAACGGCAACATTCGATGAGACCGTGGACTGTAGTACTTATAGTTTATCTGAAGGTGAGCTCTCATTGAATGAGCTAAGTTTCTCAGATGCGGAGTTCTCTTCAAGCCAGGAGTTCAGTTACGAGGATGACGAAGATGACGAGGATGATGAGGACGACAATGATGACGTTTATGGCGAAGACGACAGCGATGGTGATGAGGCCTATAACGACGAATGACGAGCTGACATAGTCATAGCTTTTGTAAGATACAAGTCAATGCCATTATGGACTATTAAATCCCATTTTATTAATACTAAGTGCGGGCAGCTTTTGAACGCTTTATGCACCTAATCATGTGAAGTAACCTACAATACCTACGCAGTAGTAGGTGCTGTGTTTTGCATAGACCGAAGTTGGTGAGGAAAAGCAAGAGAGGGTTTACTTTGCAGAGGTAACATAAGATAGTTGCAGTTTCAGACCCGACAATGAATTGTTATTCCCTCCATTATGAGCATATGTAATTCACTAGGATGTTCTATGGCGCAGCATTTCAGGTCGTAGAATTAGCCGACCCAGTTTTAATATCACCAAGTTTGACAAGCCAGTGAAGACTCAAAGGCACTAAATAGGCGCATAATGGCCATTGTAACTACTGGGTAACCCATAATAGTGTCATGTTTGTCGGTTTTAAGTATTTCTTCTCGGATTACACCGTTGCTAGTCTTCCATTCCATGACTGATACAGCAGCGCCTAAATCTACTTTGGATTAATTTTTTTTACTTCGAGATTCTCGTAGCTTATTCCGTTGGGCGCTGGGGCGTTGACGGCGTGCCAGAAGATAGCTGGGGTGTGATGCCATGGAATATCAGTGTCGTCTTCGGCATGTATAATCGTTAGCGGTATCTCTTGCCATTAGCTTCATTAGCTCGGACGTACCATTCAATGCGGTCTTTGCTTAGCCATTTATCCCGTATGTACCCTTCAAAGTAGTTAATCAATAGTGGAAATTTTGCAAGCGGTGACAAAATAGGAATAGTCCCTGCCACCCGAGAGGTAGCAGAAAGTGTTGCTACATCAACAAATGGTGCAACTAGGACGGTGTCTGCGAAAACCACGGGCGGAGATTGAAGAGCAAAGTGGTGAGAAACAGCAAGGCCAACTGCAGTGCCCATAGATTGGGCAAAAATTAAAATGTGGGAGGGGGGTATGCTAGCGATATTCATGGCCCAGTCTACGACGGCAAGAGCGTCGATTATGAGCCCACTCTCAGACGGTGTACCAGTACTACTCCCAAACCCTCTATAATCAAATGTTAAGACTTGAATTTTTCTAGGGTCACCTGCCGATAGCGCGCGGTAGTTGGAAATCCTGGAGAAAGGAGTAACTTGGTTTTTCAGGAAGCCAAAAAAGATTCAGGTACGATGAGGTTCTTGAACCACGTCATCTGAATTGCGTGCAGGTAAATAACTTGAGATTGGAAAGTTGCTGTAGTTAAAAGCCCTAGCAGTGTTGCATAGAGTCCAGCCGCAAGTGCTACCAAAGTGGAGGCATATTTGAAGAGGGAAACAGCCATTTCGCTAGCCATGACGGACTGATCTCGGGGAGGCCCTTCCGAAAGACCGTAGTCACTGTGAAAATACGAGTGCGGATGGCTGCCCGGAATTGTTTTGAAAGCCCGGTTTGTAGGATTATCTCAGCTAGGTTTATCGGGACGAACTTTGCTGTGAGGTCGTCAGAAGTTGCTGCTAGTATCTAGGAATGGACCAGCCTTCCGAATCAGCATCTTACTACAGAGAGCCAGAATTAGCTTCACAAGTGCATGTGCGAGTGCTTCCATAGACCCAATGAGAAGGCAAAAATGTTTCGAGTTCAGGCTACAAGTAGACTCACAATCTTTCAAGGCTCATTTCAATTTGCTCTGGTAGAACATAGTCACCGGAGTTTTACAGCTCAAGCCCAGTCAGTTGAAGCTCTGATTATCCATACAAAACAGCTAACCTTTTCCTGGGGATGGAGCAGCCCTCCGACGGAGAGATCTATCGCAGGGTTAGGCAATATGATCGTCAGGGCAATCGCTGGTATGTGGAGCGGTGGATGGATTTTCTACCCGACCATAGACGGAAATGGTTCCGGCTGCTTCTCAGCCGCCGTGAGCTCGCTTTTGCACTTGACGACCTGTTAGAAATTCCTGGGCTTTGGGGAGGCATGAGATTCAGTATGCTAGGTGCAGTCATAGGTATAAATTGCGATGAGGTGGGTCTGCTCTCTATTCGCACTGTTCCCGCTCACGCAATACACAGGAGCTTATACACTATCTCCAACATATCAAAGAGTTTTGGCATAGACTCCTCCGTGGAAACTATAGCGCCCTTCGTAAGTTGGACGAGGCTACTGTGAAAGCTTTAGAGCTTAAGTCTCCGAGATACTCCAGGCGAGATGCGCGAGTACTACAAGGGCTGCTGATGAGAGGCCAAATTTTCACTGAATTTAGCCAACCGGAGCGAGAAGTGATCTGGGGTGACTTGCGCTCAGTTGGTGGTCTCATTCCTTCGCTCTTCACCTTCTTCGAGGATCTCAAATATCTCATCGCGTGCGCCGGTTGCCTGAAGCAGCTGCTGAGGCCATCACGCCCAGATACAGTATACACTGCTTTCAAGCGCAGTTTCACGTACTCAAACCAGGTGGGCAATCAGTACACCCTCGAAGTCGCCGAGTCGACCTTCGTAGTTAAGCCAGGGCAGGTCGATCGTCTCGATATTGGATATCGGCAGTTGTGGCTCTATGCGATGCGACATTACCGAGAGATACCAAAGGAAGCAAAAAGTAAGTTACTAGCAAAAGTGGTAGTGGAAAGAGCAGACGAGAACATACTCTCTGCACTTGCTGTTCTTGCGAACAGGGTTGGATTCGAATCGGCCGAGATCTACGACTTGAAGCGAAGATCATCAGATAGCGACATTGCACGCAATATGTTACTAAACACTCGAAGACCCGATCAATATCAATACAATAATTCTACTTTAGAAGCCAGTGTGTTTTCGAGTCCGTCTCTCGCTTCTGATAGTCTTAAAACGCCACAAACTCGATGTGGGTTTCCAGATGAGGATTCTTACGAGCAGGACCGTAAGTCTATCTTTATAACACACATACATTGCGACGGTGAGGAGGAGGGTGAGGAAATCACATCATTCTTTGTGCGTCGATCTGTATATTTGGCTTTTTTTGGCAACATTGCGAATGCAGCAAAAATATTTTCTGAGTCACAGGTGACAGAAACAAACGGAAGAGATCAAGGAATGCTTGCGCTAGTAGAAGAGGAAGGACTTGCGGTGGTAGAGCAGGAAATGATTTCGCTAGTAGAAGAGGGGGGTCCTGCCGAAGTGGAACTAGAGAGGGTTGAACGAGTACAGCAAGAAAGGTTTGTACAAGAGTGGATTGAGCAAGAGGTTCTAAAGCAAGAAGCATGAGCGGTGCAGGGATGCCACTCCGAGGCTTACGTGGCCAGTGAACGTGCTCGACTTTTCCCTTACGGAGCATACGGCTCATCCTGCAATGTGTTAAGCCTTCGTCTTAGTTGGGACGTTCTTTGCCTGAATGTGTCGCTCTATGGCTTCAAAGTCATCTTCAAAGCAGTTTTTATCTGCTCCGCCCGCCTCAGCTAGCATGTGCAATAATGGAAGTTCACATTAGAGAGAGCCAAAAGCAGCTTCTCGGAATGGTGAAATTGGAGTGTGGTAACTTAGAGGTCGTCAGAATTAGCTCAAAGAAGTCTCTACACTTTTCACACTAATGCAACGTGACGTACATAGGACCGCATAACCTATATAAAGCTGGATCTAGCTTGCCCAGCAGCTTTAAGTCGATGTAGCCAAAAGTAGCTTCTTTGCGTTTGGTGCAAGTTCTAGGCTGCTCCCGAGTGCTCCACTACTCTCTCGCCCGCCGGTCTCACGCCCACCGGCCTCTCGCCCGCCGGTCCCACGCCCCAAACGCTCCAACGCCCCACACGCCTCTCACGCCCACCGCTCTTGCGGCCAGCCACGGCCTCTAGAGCGCCGCTCTTGAGATCACGATTGTCGTGGGACCGTGTGGAAGCGTGAGGCCGAGGGGCCTGAGAGTGCAAGGGGCGTAAGTCTAGCTATGGCGTGAGAGCATATGGCTCGAAGGATCACTGGGAGTCCCAAGAATCATTGGCTTTCAAGCAAATCGAGAATAAAGCTTCCAAATGAATTATTTCTCTGTATAGCGGAGCACTACTTGTCTGACCAAAAAATACAGTCCTTGATCGCATGGAAACAAATACGTAACTATTGAAATTTCCTTCCTAGACTCCATAGTCACCAAACACACCACTGCCAACTAAGCCCCATCAATCTAAAAAATCAACCTTCCTAGGCGGTATGGACCTTGTTTGAGACGTAATCCCCATCCCAATCTTCGGATGATTGCGCATAAGCTATGTACAGCACTATAGCAGCAGTCGTCATATTTAAAGCCGTCGCAACAACTTCGAGTGTGATAACAGCCCAGTGTTTGCTATGCGGCGTATATACATTAGCCAATGCTGTAACTATGCTGAATATAGAGTTTAGAACGGTTGGCCTGCTGTAGTTAGTGCTGTCATTACAGTAATGACGATTGATGTATAAAATCTTACAGGAGTATGCGTTCTGTCTGCCAAACGTGGTGTCCCTTACTTTCCCAACAGAGCCAAGATAGCCCCAATATCCAATAAACACAACATAACCCTCCAGCGACTAATGGTGGAATATCCTCGACTGTATTCAGAACAATGTTACCGGCCCTTTCGATACCTTCTAACGCACGAGAGTTGCGAATAAAGGCAGATACAGTAGGGAAGACAGTGATTCCGGCGAGAACAGCCCAAGTGGATAAACTTGCCACTACATTTATGTATAGTAGTTTTGATTCTTTGGATGTCATGCTTGAAGGCAATATAGTTTGGGACTCGGAGCCTGTAAGGTTTGAATCTAGGCGAGAGCTCTCAGGGTTATTTGTATGGGAGACTTCGGGTTTGGATTGACCACTGAGTTCCGAACACGAAGTCCTTTGGCTTCTTCTAATTCGGACGTCTTCGGGACGAGGAGGCTGCTGAATAAAATCCGTTGAACGGGAATTGGCGTCGGTCACAAGAAACTCTGGCATAGTTGCAAAGGGCAGATAACAAGAGGGTACGATTTAGTTAACTTTATTCATAACCCTACGAGCAAATAGTTGCTTACCGCCACAAAGCAATTCCGCTACTGATCTAGAACTTTGTGGCTTGTAGCTGCACATTATAGGAGCCGCTTTGGGATCTGTTACAACTGGCTGCTAAATTTATACAGCTGATATGTCCAGCTACACTAAGCCGTTTTAGCGCCTACGGCAAATATCGAAGGAAGCTGTCGGACAGGCGCTAGAATTTTCACCTCCTGCATGAATATTATGCCTTCATTTAGGTATTAATTTAGCCTTACTACTGTGGCCATTTTTACGCTCATATAAGACGTCAACTTTGTAGCTACCTAAAACAGGACTGCTGCTCGGCACCAGATATTGTGGAGACTCTGGCTACTGCACCAACGTTGCTCTGCGGACTTCTATAAAGAGAGGGCGACTTAAAGTTGCAGCTTAGATTATCGCTAACTGCACCAAACCGAGCTTTCAGGCAGCTGGACCCTGATTGCCACCTGTGGCGGTACTTGCACATTCGTTGACTCCTCTCCCTGCTGCCCTTAAATTGTCATGACTAGATAAAAACATGCTTGAGTCGCTGCTTAGAGAGAGGCATTTGACAATGGTCACCATTGATGAGATTATGGGGGAGTGCTCGCCTTAAGTTTTGGTGTTGATTTATATTCATTCTTAGTTGCGATAGGCTGGCAATTTAGTGCGCTTTATCACATATCTTAGCTCAATATATGTGAGCATGTGCTTCCCTCAATCAGTTTGCCTCCCTTAGCGTGTGCTAATCCTAAGCTGTCTAGAGATTAGCTGAGCTAAGCGTCTGTACATGATCAACTGCAGACTCTTTTAATATTACACGCTGACTTATTTCCAGATGCAGAGCAGGAATGTATTTGACAGCATACTGTAGTTTGCACAACGACCGTTGTTATATTTCCGCTTGAGCGGGATGGTTGGACGCCGCTGTGAGCGAGGAGCTGATCTGTGGGAAAATCATATAGACGTAGAAGGCTGTAAAATTAGTACAATGCAAGAGACTCTAAGGAACAGTTACAATTGAATAAGGGTCGTATGTAGGGTGGTAGTAGTGTAATAGTAGTAATAATTGGATTTTGGTGTTTTCGTGCCTCACTCGCTTGTGTGCCTCGCTCACTTGTGAAATACGTTAGCGATACAGTAATAGTGTAAATATTAGTCTCGAGGCAACCCGAGCATTGGAGCCGTTTTCTAGGCTAAAGATACATCATAAGTCCTTGCTACAGGCGCGCTTAATATCTAGATAGCGCTCCACTTTTAGCCTCTAGTAACGCCATGCCACAATTGGCTGTTAGAACTGCAAAATCGATTTGCTTAAGATTCATATATAATCGACTTTACTGTAAAAGGGCCTAGCCAAGCGGATTATACACTAGAAGCACAAAAGCTGGTGTGATGTTATTAGAGCAGCGCCAGTTTTGCATATCAATTGGCTGTACATATACCACAGTTTTATTAATAGGATCGATTTCTAACACTTCTTCAACGCCTCTATAGGTACAAACTTAGAGTATACTCAGAAGCTGTTTTTGTTTCCTTGTTAACTAAATACGCTATATAAATTTGATATTCCCAAGTGTTGAATTTAGATGAACATACTACGGTTTATAAACATTATTTAACTTATCACAACACTATGGCTAATTCCAAGGTTTCAAAAGAACTCAAAGACCTTTACAGGGTACCAGATATTATTAACAGTGTTCCAAATGAAGTCTGGGAGGGAGTTCTATCCTACCTGCCTTCTTTATCATCCTCTGCCTTGCGTAAGAGCTTAGGGTTCAAGGCAACCACAGAAGATGACCATCATAGGATCTGGAATTACTTTTTCAAGTCCGACAGCTGGCTTGACACTGCTTGTATTTCAGGTGTAAACCCTTGTCTTATTGGTTATGATCTAAACCCTCTTATCTATGATAAGCATAGTGCGTTTAATGTTGCTAGTGAAAAAAATAAGAAGCCAAAGCGCTTATATTTGGCCCTTATATATGGGCGTGATCGGAGCGATGCTCCTGTGCCTTCCGAATTTCAGAGTAATGAATTGAGAGAGCTTTTCTATAAATCCCTGCAGCCGTGGGAAACTAGAACGACTCATGATATTGTGTTTGCAAATGGCGCTAGACTAAATGTTTCGGACATAGATCAATCAGCTCATAATGTTAGCGTCCCCTGTCCGCGACAACTTGTCTCTCGAAAGCTAGATGGCCTACATTCTGCTTATCTGTACTGGAAAGATACTGAGTATAGAGTCCAGGATATTAAGCCACAAGACGTGACTGGGATAGGGAAAGGCTTTACAAAGAAGAATGTTTCTCGCATTGTTGCCTTAAACTGGAAACATCTTCCGAGTGGAAAGGTTCGGCAGCAAGTGTTTTGTATCGCAGGCATGGATCGCCAAACGATCGCTATTAAAAATGATGGAAAGATAACTAGCTTTGAATGGCGGCCTGAATGGAAGGTTTTTACAGAGAATGGATGGAAGAGTAACATTCTAGCAAGCATTGTAAAGCAGAGAAAGGCTAAGAGGGAGCTTCAGAGGAAAGACTAGGAGGTGAGACTTGAAAAATATCGAAGTAGGTTATCAGAACATGAAAACTGAATAGCGAAAAAAACAATGCCGGGAAGTAATATGGGTACTTTGGCTTTGGGCATCTCAAATTCTACACACGTACTGTAGCATATATAAAAACAGTTAACGTCTATTCCTGCGTCCAGAGACTCACTGTGTCACGAGACAAATAATCGGTATTTTGAATTTAATTGATTATAAATTTGTGAACCTATTGAAAATTCCAGGAAAAATATGTAGTGCGGGAGTTACGCCGGCGGTGCGACAAGAGGGTCCACCTGACGTACATGTTTCAGTGCTTAGTAATTCCTCACTATAGGTGCCACATGAAAATTACTAAGCTGCTGATCCGTTTATGTACTGTATAAGTTCATTGCTATACCCCTTCTCAACCTTTGTTCTCTCATCGCTTTTCTCTCTTACACCTCCTCACATGTTGCCACCCTAACCCCCTTCTATAAGAGAATTACACTTATATCCAAGTCGGGTTGCCACGCAAATCAGTACGTCAGGAGATACTAAGGTGTGTACAAAGTTTGGGATTCTCTACGTCAAAGTAAGTAAACCTAGAAGTCTAATTACGATTTCCACCATTATTACTACTTCTAAGTCGCGCAAACCAGCTGAAACGGTGTTACTCTTCTTCCTTTACCCTAAAACGTAGTACATGTGCACTGGTCGGGTAGAGTTATAGTAGTTGTCAATGTAATGGTGCAGGTTGTTGCCGATAAAATCGCAGATTTAGTTAGGGTGGAGGTGTATTCGGAAGGCGAGCTAACATCCGGCATTCCAGCTCGAATGTTGTCGTAATCCGAATCTGGATACGAAAGTGTGTTTGGAGTGTTGTCAAGGCCTAACCCATTTTTACCACCTAATACCAAGTAGACGCTCGTAATTAGGCTCTTGCTTCCTAGGGCGTCAGCACTGCTCTCCCACCACATAGCACCGCCAAGTTCCATTTTCTGAATCCACGCTGCCTTTTGGTTTACCACTGCTATATTATCATAGCTAATGAACTCTCTCTTTGTAGCATCATAGCTATAGCTTAGCCCTAGCTTGCTGTCGAAGTGTTCTTTGGCTCCTGCTAAGGGCAAGGCTTTGAAATCGTAAACGCCTACCTCCCATTGTCCTGGACCGACACCAACGAATGGTAAACCAGCACCAGCGGTTGCATCAAACACACGGCCATATATAGGCATACCAAGTACTATATTTTGTGGCGCAACGCCTTTAGAAGTGTAATAATTGACAGCTGTTAGTGTGTTGAACGGCGTAGACTCATCGCTCGCAGAGAAAAGGTTTGCTTGGTGGCCTGTCTTTAGACTCCCAGACCAGACATAATCATACGCCATAAGATTCCAGAAATCGACATACTGGTCCATTTCGGCTATCAACAACTTTTCGTAATTTGAAGGGCCCGCAGGGCATGCAATTGTAAGTGTAAAGTGATATGGCGGGCTAAGTGAGTTACCGTAGGCATCAAGGGCATTCCTCACGGCTTGAAGTAAAAGGACAAAATTGTTAGCTTGGGTAACATCTGCAGGATATTCCCAGTCAATGTCAAGTCCATCAAGTCCGAGGTTCTGTACAAGGGATACTGCGGATAAGGCAAAGGTAGAGCGACCAGACGCTGTCCCTGCTGGCGTCGCAAAGTTTGCAGAATAGGTCCAGCCGCCAACTGAAAGCAGAACCTTTAGGTGCCGGTTTTTCTTTTTAAGGATGTAGAGCTGTTTTAAACAACCATAGAGGTTACTGTCTGCATTACCTATAGGGTCATTCTGAAAACGTAAATCAGTGTCGGCATTTTGATCTGACAAGAACCTAGTTTATTTTAGCAGTTAGATAAAACTCTTTGCTATTAAGGGTAGATGTACACTGTCCCTGTCTCTGGGTCAATATTTGCGAAAGCATATAGCACATGCGTAAGCTTATCTGCTAGTATCTCCTGGGGAAAAAACTGTCTCTCATATATTGCCCTCTAGTTGTTAGTCTAAACGCATATAGAAGGGCAAGAAGGAGGCAAACCAATTCACATAATATGCAACATTACGATAGCTATTGTTTTTTGGCTGGGTTGGTGTACGGCGTTGTACAAATGAAGACGTGTTGCTGAAAAAACAGCTGCATAGAACTAGCAAGATGGCTAATCTTAGTACTGGTGCCATTGTGTACTCAAAATGTCTGTGTTGGAGAGTTCTGCTATTAATATGACCCCAATGCTACTGAGTATCTAAGATCATCCGTGGTCGGCGTTGTTTTAACAGACCCAAACCCCCTTAAACTACGAGGGCATTACTTAAGAAAGTAAGCTTGACGAAAGATATTAAAACAACCCTTAGCGTGTAGTAGTCTGTTTCGGCTTTTTTCCAAAAGTGGCTGCTTCTGCGATAGTTGCGTCAGTTTAGACTTGTAAAACGGAAATGAGGCAAAGTAAACTTATTTTTGAAACGTAAGTTAGAACCTATTCTAGAATATATAAAGATCTACACTAGACGTAGGCCTAAAGTAAAGGAAGATAGTTTTAAAGCATCAAAGTAAAAAACCATGCTGTCGGCTTTACAACGTCTTGCTATTGAGCAAGACTTTAGCAATTTAGGCATCGAAACAAATGCCCAGAGCAAGCTAGATCAGGCAACAGGCGCATTTAACAAGAAAGAACTCACGACGAGTGCCAACCTATTTCTTGAAAGCTGGCGTATCTTGCAAAACGAGTATGAGAGTAATCTTTATATGCAAGTTAATTCCTTACCAGAACTGGAGCAGCAGCGGCAAACCAAGTCTCGGCAGAATAAGGGAAGAATGATTTTGAGTCTTGTCGCCCTTAATGACCTCGCAAGAGCCTGCTCGCAAAACGATGAGGAGTACAAAGATGAGGCTGGAAATTGCAAACTACAAGTTTACGCTCTCCAGCATGGCTGGGTAAGAAATACAATTGCTAAAGCGCTTGACATTGACGACGACAGCAAGAGCAGCGTGCTCTTAGAAGGGAAAGGCGTGGCTCAAGTATTCTTACTGAAAGATCCGCTTGGGCGTCTATTAGAGAAGGCAGACAGCTTTAAAGAGGCTGCAGCCATTGTTTCAAAATTCTGCTTCTTTCAAGTTGCTTGTATTTCCGAAACATCGAAGAAACACGACGTTGCTTATGAGTTTATCAGCAACAGTATGCGGTGGGTTTGTATTAGAGCTTCTCTTGAAGCAGTATGTATCAAGGATGCAAAATTTAAGAGCTCCAAGACAGCTCAAGTGCAGGCAGAGATCCGGAGCTGCCCGGAAACAGAAAAATACGAGGGAATCGAAAAAGAACCAGTGATAAGAACGAGTGAGCCAGAGCAACATGGCAATCCACTAGAAAATGAGAAGGGGGCGGAGCTAATTGACTTCCTCGAGAAATGCCACGCCACAGACTACAGCGGTAAAAGCTGCCAACAGACTCAACAGAAAGACAAAAGCGAGTCTTCAAATGAGGATGAGTCGACGGACCAAATGAGTGTCTACGAAGACTTCCTTCAGGATGAAGATAATGACCTAGTTAATCTCTTCGATGGGTTCCACGTCACAGACCTAGATAGAAAGAAATAATGGTTTCAAGCGTAAAACATGTAAAGTTGGCTATTAGAGGTTAGAGATTTGTCAAGCAATAATCGGTTACCAGATGAGTTACTGGAACAGGCTAGGCACGCTTAATATATTTAAATTTAGTCTACGATAACTTAATGGGGGAAGTACCGCATGCCATTGCAAATTTAGAAATTATGATATTGCTGTTTTTCTTAGGAAGTCGTAGGCGCATCCATCTTCAGGTTTATATGAAGCCATTTTGAACCATGCCAGTTACATGTCGTTTAATTAAGCATAAGTAGAATTGCTTGCGCTAACCTTGAAGCGGCTAAGTATGTAACTACTATCCCAGGTACTGCATTGACCAATCTCGGCACTGAAACTAGGGCGAGGTTCTCTGATTGGTCTAACGCATCGTAGAGGCAAAAACCTGTCAGATTTGCCATCTGCATCAGTCTTGTGGCACCGAAGCATGTTACAAGACGTTGCCACATAGGCTGATACTTCCTCTAATTGAGCGACCAGAAATCCTGGTTACCAACGGTATGGTTATATTAATCTCGGTAAATTTCTATGTCTAAGTTCCTAAGTTAACGTCCGTCCCTGTGTGCCGAAAAAACCACCGTGCCGGAAAAAATGATCGGTACCTTGACTTTGGGAATGTTAAATTCCACACACTTATCAATATCTTTTACATTGCAGTATAAATCGTATTCTGTAGCTACTCTCGAGCACCCCAGACCGCTCCTTTAAGTAAATTATGTTTACATTGCCACTGTCGCGCCTGATTTGCGGAGGGTGTGCATTTGCTGTGAAACAGATCCCCCCCACCATAGCTCCACCACTAAGCTCTTATTATTCCCAAAACATATAAGAGGGTTGTACCCGAGCTCTTAAACCCTCACAGCCAAGCGGGAGATCGTCATCAGCCATGTGGTGGCAGTGCGGGGCAAATTCATGTAACGTCTGTCACTGTGTGCCGGAAAAACCACCGTGCCGAAAAAAGTGATAAATTAGTCCGGGAGTTACGGCGGTGCGACAAGGGGGTCCACCTGACGTACATGTTTCAGTGCTTAGTAATTCCTCACTATAGGTGTCACGTGAAAATTACTAAGCTGCTGATCCGTTTATGTATAAGTTCATTGCTAACTTATCCCCCTTTTAAACCTTTGTTCTCTCATCGCTTTTCTCTCTTACACCCCCTCAGGTGTTTGCCAGAACTGGCCTTACATCGTCTTAACCTTCACGACCGCACGGTCTGGCGCTATAACTTGCGCGGCTTCTCGAAGACCTGGCCCTCTGACTCCAGCCTTTTCTCTTGCGAGTCTTCGCCTTCAGAATTTACCTAGTATTTCATCTCAGCTCATCTTGGAACCTCTCCTCGACATGGAAGTGTTTGGCACAGTCCTCTTGGCTACGGTTCAAAATGAAGTCACAGGCTTTAGAAAAGACGGACCTGTTTATCTCGCACCCGAAATCCTAGTTATGATTCTCCGACATCTCGATCACCTCACTCTCTTGACCTCTGCTCAACTAGTGTGCCAAGAGTGGCGTCAGCTCATTATTGCGACGACATCTCTTCAGGAAATACTATACTTTAAATCAGAAGATACTTTATCTTCACGCAGAAGGTTAATCAATCCGTTGCTTCAAGAACGGTTTCCGCACTGCTTTCCGGTTGACCCCGAGATTATAATGGCAGAAGACCTACCTTTACATTTCGATATAAGTGATGAACGATTTTTAAGAAAGGAGGCAAGCTGGCGACGTATGTTAATCTCCCAGCCAAGTATCAAAACGTTGGGAATATATACAAGACATGTGTGCTTCCCGACCCTCGACCACTGCTACACGAGTGTGCCAAGTTGTGATAGTGAGCTACGCATGGAAGACTATTACATTAATATTCGAAAGTGCTCTGCGAACAATGAAAACTTGACGTTCTCTGTGTGCTGGGACGTTGATAAGATGGATAAGCAAGACTTTATAGATAAAGGTGATATTGATGGATCTATTCCTGATTACTGGGCAAATAATATTGGATACATTTTTGATTCAGGAGCCGAATGTATGATACGGAAATTCTATAATAGTTGATAGGGGTTGTCAGCTTAAAAGTGGTATTAGTATGGGGAGCAATTTACGCTAACCGAAAACCACTGGTCGCTTTGACTTGAGGTATTGATTTCCATGGCAGCCATGGATGAGATTTCCCCGCACCACCACCACATGCCTGATGACAATCTCCCGCTTAGTTGTGAAGGTTTAAGAGCTCAGGTGCAATCCCATTAAATGTTTTGGGAGTAGTAAGAGCTTAATGGTAGAGCTATGGTAGGGGAAGTCTGTTTCGCAACAAATGGAGACCCTCCGCAAATCAGGCGCGACAGCGGCAACATAAAGGTAATTTTCTTAGGGAAGTAGTTTGGGGTGCTCATGAGTAGCTGTAGAATACAATTTGTGCAGTAATGTAAGAGATATTGATAAGTGTGTAGAATTTGAGATGCCCAAAGTCAAAGTACCTATCATTTTTTTCGGAACGGTGGTTTTTCGGCACACAGGGACGGACGTTACACATGTCACTGCAAAGTTTGTGGCTGCAGGAATATCTTCCCATTAATATGGAAGCACAAACCTTTTTAGGTTCGAAACATTAATGACGAATAACGAAAGGCAATAGAGACCCTAGAGACAGCTACTAACTAAAAAGACAAGAAAAAAATCTGCGTAACTTAACTCCCTGGTAGCTTATTACTAATTGGCAGTGACCATTATTATCTAGCTTAACAGAGAAAACTCAAGGAATGGAGACAGGGGTTAAGGGTAATAATGGGGATCAGAACACCTAAAATCATAAATAAAATAGCGGTTACACAAATCTGGATTGGATTCGGTGAGGTCCTGATCCAAATTCATTGCCCCAGTGGTTTTTAGGAGATCACACCTATACTTTCCGTCTGTGTCTTTACCAACCATATAGCCTGTGCAGATTGAATTTTTATAACACTGAGAAAAACAGTTATTACCATCACTCAAGGATGACTGAGCGATAATATATCTGCTTTTGGCGCAGCCATTAATGGGGGTTGATGAGCAGAGAGCAGAGGGATAGGTTGTGCTAGATTCGCTTGTACCTGTACTCTTAGTAGGTGACATGGTGCTATCAGGAGCTGTAGTCGAAGCTGAAGGCGTGGATTTAGTAGCGTCGTTTACTGTAGTGGTAGGGGTTGGAGCCAAAGTAGTAGATTCAGGACCAGCTTCACTAGAACTTGGAGCTATAGAAGTCCTTTGGCTTATTAGAACGTTTCACTATAATAAGATAATAGCTTGCCTGGTAGAACTATCGTCACAAGTGCATACTAGATCAACACTCCTATCATCGTGACGGTGTTTATAAGATGTGCCTAAATGGTGACTAAGAGTAGAGCTTAACAAAGCAAAGGTAGCTAGTCCTCTAAGGAACATTTTAACTTGCAGGTAGAGTTATGTTTAAGCTACTTAGCTACATACTAAACACTTTTATAAATACTATATGCTAATTAAACAGCAATAAATGGCTTAACTTTTAACATGTAGCATAAACGAGCTTTTTGATAATATATTTTAAAATGCAGCAGGTTACGGCGCCTTATATAGCTATAAGCCAACAAATACTATGTGCGTTTAGCAAATATTTTATTTCACACGCTACTAAAATGTAGTATCATACTCCATATTTTGCTGCAATGAAAGCGCTATGAGTATTTTATCTAACGCACTAAGAGGGTCAGCGGCGTTGCATCCTTAGCAATAAGCATGTAGGTACAATTCAAGCTACGTTCAATCTTGCTATAGTATTATAGTATGTTTTCAATATAAAAATGTAGCTTATCACAACCCTAAGTTTATGAATTTTAGAGGGTTAAACGACGTATATAATATATAGTATTCCTTCATACTTATTAAGACCAAACCTAAAAAGCAAACAGCTTTGATAAATTTCATGTTTGTAATAATAAAATTGAACTTTATAGCTTAAATTATATATTGCAATGTAAGAAATACTAGATATTGCCGTACCTAAACAATACTGTGAGAAGGTTTACGTTACTGTTTAATTATTAATATCTATGCTTCAATTATAAAAGATGTTTTAATGACTCAGCTTAACCGTTTCTTCAAATAGCAGGTGCTTATTAGACTCAATGGATAGAACGTCTGTAGGTAAGCGGCCGTTCATAAGCGCCATATATAGAGGGCTTGCAACTTTCAACCTCGTTAAAACTTCATTTCCTGGCTTTCTTACCCTCGCACGGATTGCCTCGAGAAAGATCTTGCGATTGGCTAATGTCAACGTCTCTAGGCTGTACGTTGCGTTTGGAACGGCGCATAGTGCAACACTAGGATAGTCTAAATAGTCTTTGAATATATCTGCTAACTCGGTCCAGATTGATGCTCTCCGTGCACGTTGCAAGACAAATTTCCAGTTAGCCATATCAGAAATTTCAAGTTCCTTCATCACCCGGGAGATTATTGGCTTAGGCACTGGGCCGCGTTGCTGAGGCGTCCTGTCCATTTTTTTCATCTCAGCCCAGAACTGACGAGAAAACTCGTAGTGTATGTGGCGTTGTCTTAGAGCCCGCTTCTCTGTGCTAATCATGGTCCACAAATGATTAAGCTTGATGCTTTTAATTTCTGAACCATCCTGGCATTTTTGTAATGCTCGCTGAGTAATGACAGCCGCTCTAAGTGTCTTGACTATGTATGTCTCTTCTCCGAATGAATTAGCCATCTCAGCTGGAGTCTCCTTTTGATTAAAGCCTCCGGAAGTCGAGAGTGGCGAAGTTTGATCTAATTCATGTTCAGATTTGCTGAAATCATCTGAAGTGTCTGACTCTATAAGAATGGGAGGAGATGGCGACACAAATAAACTTGCTGACGCATCGTTCTTTCCTTTAGCAGGCTCTTTTTGAGAGAGAGGCCTGTGTGCAAGTGCCTCCCTTCGTTTAAACTCTTCGAGCTGGGCGCTAGACGGGTTGAGACTCAAAGTTAAGAGCTCAGCTAGGACTATATTCCTAAATTTGGGTATAATCGCTCTGGTCTGCTGGTTCGACAGATGTGGCTGCCCTGAAGCCATAAGACGAATACCGAGAAGGACAAACAGACCGCAATCAGCTTCGTTGTTTTGCTTTGGATTTGCTAATGCTGAAACCCTTTTCTGGTCGGGAAACCAATTATTAATCCAGTCTAAAAATACTTGGGGTGGTTCTCCGCCAACGCTATCGTAATATTCCCACTTCACAGTTGCGCCCTTCTCCTGCGATTTGATAACAGCCAAAGTCCAATGGAAGGCATGATTAATAGGGATATATATAGAATACTTTCCTGTGCGCGTCAATTTTAAAAAGGATGTCCATGGCCTTTCTAATGACATTTTTAAGATAAAGGTGGGTTGAATATGTTGACCTTGAGGGAGATTAGATCTCTGGAGAAGTTCAATATACGCATTGATAACCTCATCATCAAGGCATTCTCCATGTTTTAGACGCCAAAGTGAGGAAGCTATATTAGCCTTATAACCTAAGTTTGTAATTGTTGTAAGGACCGACGAACTTTTACGGTCCCTAATGTTGATACCTTTGACAATAACACTGTCTAACCTCCTTGAGGTTTCCAACTCCCAACCAGGTGTAATTTTTGGTACGATGTCCGGACTACTATAAGCAGAAATGGCCGCAGAAGGGCCCGTTGCACTTAATAATACAGGCTTTGGTAGTTGTGAGGTCTGGGATGCGGAGATCAGTGAGGCGTTAGATGCAGATGTCTGTTTAAGTACAGCGACTGGTGCAGAAACTGGTTTAAGTGAAACGTTAGACGCTGACGCTTGTACGGTCTGGCTCTGAGATGCAGATGATAACAAATGAGGAACTATGGATGAAGTAGACTGCCGTAATGGTGGGATTATAGAGGATACAGACGAAGTTTTAGGCAGGATTATAGATGAGGGTGCTTGTGTACGTATAGTCTTATGAGGTAATGCTGGAGTTGCCTTGCTAGCATCGTGATTGATGGCTTTAAAGGTACTCAATTTTGCTGCCTCTCCAGAATCAAGAAGTATGTTCTGCGTTGTGCCAAGTGTTGTCGGATCCCTCTTCTGGTCCTGCTCCAAAAGCATACAAGCTTCCTCTGTTGACCTTGCAATAAACAGCTTGTACTTATCTTGTAGGTATTTTATACTTGCGTTGCTTATAATATGAGGACAATCCTTCAACCACCAGCTAGACACATGCATTGCTATGGTGTCAGAGTCGCCTTTTATGACTATGTCGAAGCATTTGAGTGGCTGTGGAGGAGGCTTGAGGTTAATCCAGACACTTAAACCACCGCATTTTCGAACTGCTGCGCACATATCTATTGCAAATTTTCTTCTTGACTCAACTTTAAGTGCAGTTCCTACAACAATCACCGCATCAGGTTTTGATCTAAGATCTGAGGCACTAACCATGGCAATAGCTGTCGTATCTGCATAGTCATAGTCATCATAGAGCCACACTCTAGGTCTCATGAGAGGAATATGCCTGGTTCTTTCTCCTTCACTGTTTTTGCATATAGCGCAACATGGCAGAGCTGCCTCCTTGAAAAGTTCTGGGTTAAACGAGCCTAGATGTGTTGGATTTCCTTGACATTTAACAGTCCTTAGGTCTCCATGTAGCTGAATCGTTGTAGGCCATGGCTTCTTTTCTGGCAGTGGTATCTTAGTTCCTAGGGACGGTAGCTGTGTGTCTAATCCGTCAATGTTTTGAGTGTACAAACGATGCAAGCGGCCTTCTTTAGCAAGCTCCGCAATAACGTGGTGAAACTGAGTTGGGCTTGCAGACCTTATACTGCTGTACATTCTACACATTGTCTCGTTAAGAAGCGTTGTAGATGCATCGTCATTGTATGAGTTCATGCTAAACACGTCTCTGCCTTTCACTGGCAAATCTTGGAATGTAGCGACTACATTGATTAATGACTATAGATATCAGGGAGGGCCTACCTACTTCCTGCGGATGCCGAGATTCCAGCTCCTGCAATGATTACAATTCTCTTTTTTTGACGAAATATATCAATCAATGGACGCAGCTCCACATGCGCCACATAATCTGGTACGGCGCTAACGTCAACTTCTAATACCATGTTTCTTTCAGTGTTTAGCGGTTATGCGATTATGACATAACGATCAGGAGACTTGAATTGTTTTATTGTGAGTTATTACTATCTAATGCCCCGCAGCCCGTTTTGGCGCCTCATTGTGGAATCCACGGCTTCAAAAATAGCCCTACTCTGTTAATGGATACAACTTTACAGAAACTGTCCATAGGCTAGCGTTAATCTGACGGCTGATAATCGAGCTCTGTTAAAGTTATGTCTTTGCTAAGAGACGTACGTAGAATCAACCTGAGCTCATCGCGAATTTTCGTCGACGCAGATACTATATGCTGTAAGCAAAAAGTTACCTTATGGCATTGCAGACTTACCTGTAATAAGCATTCTCGGTGATTTCGTGCACACCGTTAAGGTTTCTAGCTCGTCGAGTTCCTCATCTGGTTGTCGAACCTCATTCGTGACGTCGCCTTGCCCTCTTCTAAATCTCCCTGCTCTCTTGTTTATAATTTCTTCTCTTCCCCTTTCTATTTTCTGGGCTCTCTTCTCCATCGCGTTTTGTGCGGCTTCATTTTCCCCCATTTTTCTAGCGTCCATCAGCAATATTTCTGCATCAAATGCAGCCTGAAGTGGGAGACATGTGTCATGAATCATTGCTCTCTGGCCAAGTTTACCACCCCCCCATTGCTTTGAGTAGAGTGAGATTGTGAGTGCCTAACAGACTTAGTAATATAAAGCACAAAGACATACTATTCAACGTACACAATTTTTGCCTAATTTCTGAGGCTCATCCAAAACCCAGTTCAATATCGGAACCACTGCATCATAGAGATCTAATATATAGAGTCAGACAAGCAATCAATTTGTAAAGCAAACTCACCTGTGTCTTCAAATTCCCAAACGAGGCATATTCGAAGGGCTCGAGCTTCGCGCGCAAGCACACCATGGACCAGTCGTTCCAACAGCGGCAACTGTGCTACAATGCCGTAACCACTTGCGACCATGAAGAGATATTCGTAATCTCCCACTGGTATGGAAACACCATGTGGCCCAGTAAATAGGACTCGCCCTAGTCCTGCAGTCTGCCCGCTCACAGCTATGGCCTTCGAGTGAAGGCGTTTAGTCCACCCACGGCGAGGTTCAATGATGAGCATTAACTTTGTCTGCTGGTTACCTGTCCAGGAGGCTACTACAAATGGATGGGTCTGCATAATGCCAAGTGAGCCAAGCCAGACATTAATGTATTGCCCCGCCTCTATCTGCAACGGCTCTAGGCAATGTATCATAAACTGTACAGGATTTTTGTCGCCATCTGAAATGGTGTCAACTGGATATTTAAATATCTCTCCAACTCTGGGCAACCTTGCCCATCTGACTTTCGTAAATATTCCTATGAATATTCCATTGCGGCGTCCCAAAATCAGCGCTTCGGCTGTTACGGTTGTTGCAAAGATTCCTAGGCCGACGTAGATGTATATCCTAGGAACCAGTTCTGACGAAATATGCAGGAGAGCAGAGACAACAAGTACAGCTGCCAGTGTCTGGTGCAACCGGAGAAACATCTCGTAACATCGACTGCGGAGAGGATGCCAAGACAGTAAACTAATCAACACAAGTGAGGACCCGCCCTATAGCGTATAGTGAGCAACATAACACCTAACCATTGAAGCAGACTTACAACTACTGCGGAAATCCCCTTCATACCGCGTAATATGAACTTTTTAGGTGACAAAACCATGGCAACTGCATGGAAAATTACCATTGCGCATGACATTAGCCCAGCGGAGCGATGTACTGAGCGAAAGGTAGTCAATGAGACACCAAATATATCAGCAAGAAAACTTATATGCGGGCCTAGAAATAAAGGGACCAAGTTTATTATAGAAAGATTACCAGCTCGTAGACCAGCCTGCATAATAGTCGGAACGGGAGGCTGGAACGCAAGACAGAAGGAGTTGGCAGCTATGTATACAAGGTGGACCAGAATATCTGCTCTTGTCCAAGGGCCTACAAATCGATGCCGGTAAATATAGTAAGGGTATGCCAGGTACCTTATTCCCTTATGGAAATAGCGCCATTTTGGTGGTATAACAAGTGAGGGAAAAGGAAGTAAATTTATAAGAACTGGAATGAGTAGGAAGCTGCCTAAGGCGATGGCATATGCTAAAGTGATTTGCATCGTTGGAATGATGTAGATTTGACAAAAATAAACTGTTCAGCGTCGTATTAATACTCTTGTAGTATTTCAATGTTGACAAGCCGATAGCGTCGCCTACTGCAGATTGGTAGCAAGTCATACCTGCAATTTGTACTTATAGACCAAATTAAGCTGGAGGAGCCAAAAAGTACTCGCAGCTTACAATGGAGGGTGCAAAACAAGCTGCCTAGCTTGGATGTCAAAATCTGCAGGGCTTAGGAGTTGCATAAACTTTGTAAGCAAATTTGGATATTAATAGGCTAATTTAGAGAACTAATTAAATATTATCTAAGCTACAAGCATCGGCATTCCAGTATGGCAGCAAGGGCGATAGCATGGCTCGTATTAGATATGACCAAATCTCGTCAGAAGTTTCGACAACTTAAACTGCTAGCAAAAACAATGAATCAACCAATCTAAGGGGTTAATGACGGATTTAAACGAAATAATGGAGAGTAGAATTAGTACGGCAGACTGATGATCAGACTGAAACAAAGCAGAAAGAATAAACTAAGCCCCTTGAAACTCCAAACATAACAGCAAAAACAAAGTCTTACTATCAAATTACGCCGTAAGTGCTAGTGAATTTCTTCTTTATAGCTTTTTCTTGCTTCAGCGTTAGTTTAGCTTTTGGCAATATATTGTGTTTAGCTCGGTATTTGTCTTCAATTTCCCGAATGTGTTTTTCCCGAAGCTCCTGCTCTGTTTCCTCAAATGCGCCGTAAGTGCTAGTGAATGTCTTCTTTATAGTTTTTTCTTGTTTTGACGTTAGTCTAGCTTTTGACGATATTTTGTGTTTAGCTCGGTATTGGTCTTCAATTTCCCGGAGGCGTTTCTCCCGAAGCTCCTGCTCTGTTTCTTCCTCTTCTTCTTCCTCATCTTCCTCTTCTTCCTCATCTTCTTCTTCGGTTTCTTCGTCGTCATCACTCGACAGAATACTTGGAGATTTATTTCCTGTGCCTTGCGGAGGCTTCATTCTGAACGGGACTGGTGTTGCTTTGGGCTCAGGTGTTTGTCTTGGTGTATTCTTAGGTGTAGGTGTCGCCTCCGTCCCTGGCGACATTGAACGTCCTGCCCGAAATATCTCTATAGTTGGCATTGGTTCGTCTGCATACTGCCCACCAGAAACCTTTTGATACCATTCTTCAATGACTTTGGCGACATAAAGCAAGTAAGCATCTGCATTCTTCTTCCAAATAAGACGACACGTTGCCCTACTTTCCCAGCTTGAGAAAACTTCT
Source organism: Pseudogymnoascus sp. VKM F-4516 (FW-969) (assembly GCA_000750815.1). NCBI lineage: Eukaryota > Fungi > Ascomycota > Leotiomycetes > Thelebolales > Thelebolaceae > Pseudogymnoascus > Pseudogymnoascus sp. VKM F-4516 (FW-969). The sequence goes on from JPJZ01000057.1 coordinate 135,295, forward strand.
TCGCCGGTGTCTAATTTCAACGGCTCATTCCATTCGCAGTAGAGTTGTACATCCGGCTGTCTGGGAATTGTCTCATTATTTGCTTTGAATGCATCCTTTTCTGTACCCGTCATCTTAGGGATTAGCTTGACCAGGTTTACTGGAGATGAAGCATAATCAAGTGGGACATCTATTGCAATCATTTTAACCGCAGACAGGTCGTCAACTCCCCATTTCTCCACAGAGTTGGGTTTTAGCTCTCCGCCACGCCTCTGCAGCATAATATTGGGACTACTCTTGTCATGTGCAATGTCCCTTCTGATTCTGCAAATTCTTGCATAGGGAAATGTGTTATCAAGAATAATAACTGGTTTCCCAAACCCATTCTTATAGCCAACAACATGCTGCTCTGGTGACAAAAGAGCCTCTACTGATATGGAAATAGGCTTCTTTAATTTGCTGATAGGCTGCCCCTTTCGAAGTCTACTAATTATATCGTCATTCTCGTTATCGGAAGGCGGCTCCTTGGCTGCCTTGTCTTCTGCGGCCTCTTTCGCTGCTTTTTCTTCCTCGGTCATTTGTGGATTTTCTTCTGCGGCCTTTTTCATTGCTTCGTCTTCTGCGGCCTTTTTCGCTGCTTCGTCTTCTGCGGCCTTTTTCGCTGCTTTCTTATCTGCGGCTTCTTTTGCTGCCTTTTCTTCTGCCGCGTCTTCTGCGGCCTTTTTCGCTGCGCCTTTTTCGCTGCTTCGTCTTCTGCGGCCTTTTTCGCTGCTTCTTCTTCTGCGGCCATCTGTTGATTTTTCTTATCTGCGGCTTCTTTTGCTGCCTTTTCTTCTGCCGCTTTTCTCGCTTCTTCTTCCGCAGCATTTGCTGCTGCTTCTTTCGCAACTTCTTCTGCAGCGGCTTTTTCTGCTAACTTTTGCTGCTTTTCTGCATCTTCTAATTCTAACTTTTTTATCTCTGAATTATCTTTCTGAATCTCTTTATCAAGATCAGAGATTTTTTTCTCTACAATAATCCTTTCTCTTTCCTTGCTCCTTGGTTTAAGTGCAGGCAGTTGATCATCTAAAGATTTCCTTTCTAGCACTCTCTGACTACGCTTTGCAATAGCATCGCTTAGCGACATGATTCTCTTATGTATCGTTGTTAGAGGTATAAGAGAGTAATGCTTTATCGAAAAGCAAAAAAAAAGATAGCTTTCCTGGAGAAAATAGGGGATTCTTATAGATTTTGCAATAAGCTAGTTTAGGCGGTCTATAAAGCAAGTTTGGACTCTTTTCTATGGACTACTTTTAACCCCAATATAAAATGGGGTAAAGCTAGTGCTTGAACCAAAGAGATGTGCACTTATGTCCATCAACATGTTCACTTCCGGCTTCACTCAATCTGTTACTACTCATAGCTGTATTGGATTGCAAGCAGAAGCAACGATAGAAACTCATGATAATAGCCACGCTACCTCAAATTCCATACGAATGACGAGCCATGACACAGCTACCTCTATCATACCTTCAGACTCGACTATGTCCGTCGGAGGCTTACAAACTGGAGCTTCAAGCGGAAGCACAGTATCTAGCTCAGACTTAACAGCGCCCCATACCTCTATTAACTCTTTCAATACCCCGCTACCGTTTGGGAGTTATCGTACACTACTGATTAACAATACCTCCACTAACAAGTGCATGACTACAGGCCTTTGCGGGACTGCAACGGCTAAGCCGAGTCAGATGGGGTCGACCACTTCAGGGCCTCATAGCAGCCTTGTTGTTAAGTCAGGGGCGAGGCAAGTCTCTTTGTGGTCTCACGTATTTCTTTGGGCAGCACTGACTGAAATGTTATATTTCTTAAATTAAGGGCTTATTAATTATTTGATCAATTATGTCCAGAGTGTAAAGTAGCGATCTAGCGCTTGGCTCCATGATAATATCTCTCCCCGGAGTTGCTAAATAACAGTATCTGGTGCTTTGACTTCTTCTTTCTGATGGTGATGGCGCGCCAGACCGATTTAACCTACGCAGTTCTTCTGTGTTTATTCCACGACCATCAGAGGTAATTTTTGATATGGGGAAGCACCCACAAAGCATTATCATTTTGCGTTACAGATTATTTTGATTTATCGGCCCACAGTGGCTCTAATTTATATGGCATTAATGGGTGCTATAATGGCTGCCATAATTGGCATCCGTAAATGATACCAGAGAATAATTAGTATTCTATATTGAGCCTTACATCTTATATTTGTTCTAGATAACAGCCACTTTTGAAGTAAGTCATAACTTATTATCCAGAACTAAATTATAAAAAATAACGACTAAAAACCTCTACGGACAGCTTTGCGAGCCGTCAGGGGGAATCTTAGCAGTATCAGCATTCTTCGAGGAGTTTAAATTTGCACACAGTGTCAAAGCAATAGAATTACTATTTCTACATCCATGAGATGACCAGTCATCTTTAGAATGTGTATAGGCTTGAATGCATGTAGAATTGCCATTCGGGTTACCACCGGGGCAGGTTATAGTGGCGCAATCGCTACTTGTCCCTTCAACGATCAGGCCGTCCTTCTGAAAAGGCCAGGGCAGTATCCCATTCCAGCCATTATCTGAATCAAAGACATATCCATTTACATTTGAGACACTGTACCAAAGACCAGGCGCGTTTAGAGGATGGTATGTGTACTCAAACTGCGTAATTGTGCTCTGGAAAAAGGCTTGCTTATCAGCAGCAATTGTCTGATTAGGCGAGAGCTTAATACTGATGCCGCCGTATATCGCTTCTCCATTATGATCTTCGCCAAGGTACCTTAACCTAAATCGTTCCCGATAAATTCCGCCTGGAGGGAGAGTGTGAACAGTTCCGGAATTACCTATAGATGCATAAAACACAGGAACGTCGCATTTATTCACCACGATAGCTTCTCCGTTTTCATGCTGGGGAGCAACCCCAGGCTGGGCGACGGACAGAGCTATTCCAGCGAAGAAAAGGGTGATATTCTTGATTATCTGCATTTTGAGTAAGGTTTTTCCTGGTGCATAACCGTTGGCGCCTTCTAGTATGTTATAGAAATAATCTATAGGCTAGTCAGCATTCAGAAGTGGCTCCTGCTTCCAAAAACGCCTTATTTGTAGCCTATAACTGTAACTATAGAAGCTGATACAAATGTTTCCCTAGCCTATAGTTTAAAATGCACTGCTACTAATATTCATATTCATATTTGAATACTTCCATTATTTTAAACATTCTAGATATTGCTCGTTTTCTGATATGTTGTTCTCCACCCTTTTTCACTTGGTTGTAGTTGCCACTATAACCTCAGGCCATATGGAGTTATTATATCCACCACCACTCCGTAGCAAGTATAACCACTTCACAAGCAACATTGATTATAGTATGACCTCACCTTTAGGCATCAATAATGATTATCCTTGTAAAGGCTATCTAGCCGATCTAAAAACTCCTGAAGGTGCTTCTGTTGCGACTTGGGCTGCTGGGTCTTTACAGAAGTTTACCGTCGTTGGAAGTATTACCCACAAGGGTGGATCTTGCCAAGCTAGTCTGTCCACAGATGGTGGTGCAACATTCAGGGTCATACACTCCTACATTGGCAACTGCCCTCTCGTTTCTGACTTTCCTTTTACGGTCCCCAGTGATACTCCCACTGGTCCAGCTGTGTTTTCCTGGACGTGGTTTAATACGGTTGGCAACCGCGAGATGTATATGAACTGCGCAAGTGTCACCATTAGTGCAGGGTCAGGATCGGGCCCTGTGGACATCTCGTTTAGCTCCCGACCAGACGCCTTTGTCGCTAATGTTGGCAAAGGCTGCAGCACCCTCGAATCCATTGATCTCGAATTCCCGGATCCAGGCCCAGATATCACGGTTAACAGTTTGGGTACTACACCCCCAATTGGGTCATGCTCTCTTGCAGAGACAAAAGCTGGCATTAACTCTATTAAAAACATCAACACCGGTAGTCAAACATCATCATTAAGTGGCAAGTGCGGAGGCCAATACTGTAAACGTGTTATGGTATGAAATTTGGGCATTGCGGCGATGGATGCGACCCATCTTCAGAGGTATGAGACACAGACTTAGAAATTATTAGCCAACTCTAGAGCATACATGCATTTAATAACACTACATTGGTGCAGAATGGCTAAGTGTAAACTTGGATAGATTTAGAGGATTAGGGCATGTTTGTTCGTCACCAGCAGTAGTCTCATTGACATTACGCCCTTTTGAACTTATACTTAGTCAAAGCTCGTCCTCAATCATGTACAAGGTATGATCGTCAGCATCCATAGCAACTTTGTAGCAATCTTCGTTATTTACTCTCCGACCCATACCATCGTGAGGTGAGAGATCCTCTTTTTCATGTAAGAGTATCATTCTATTTCTGACTACTTTTTGTGGGTCTCCAATTGGTACTTCTATCGAATCTAGTCGGTCACACGGTAAGTTTTTAGCTAGCTTAGTCATGTAGCTTGGCCTTTCTTTGGTTTTATTTAAGTGAATTGTAACAGTGTTTTGAGCAAGAATCCGAGCATTATTCGCGTTTTCACTTTCTTTATTTAATAAGTCAAGTAAGCCGTCTGATTCGTCGTCCTCCTGGCTAGGCCGCTCTCTAAATTCTGGGACGTCGTATAAAGGTAGCTGGGTGTCATCCTCTAACTTCACTTCCTGAGTAGTTTCAAATAAGGGAGTGTTATATAAATCCAGACGGTCTTCTTCCTCTGGCTTAATTTCCTGGCGTTTCTGAGGAATTGCACTTAGACTTTCCCCATCGTTTTGTTTTATCTCTACCGTAGATTCGTACGTAGGAGCGTTGTGTAAAGCTGACTGGTTGTCATCTTCTACCTTTACCACTTGAGTAGGTACGTGTAAAGGAACGCTGTATAGATCCATTCGGTCTTGTTTCTGTGGCTTTATTTTCTCACGTGTGTAAGGAGTCTTAGTCTCACGCTCTCCCTTCCTTCGTTCTACTTTTAGAGTAGTTGTCTGTAAAGCTGGCTGGGAGCTATCCTCTAACTTTACCTCTTCGGTAGGTATAGATGGAACGCTGTATAAATCTAGACGGGCTTGTTCCTCTGGCTTGATTTCCTCGCGTTCGAATTCCACCCCATCCATAACTGATGTTTCAAGTTCTTCACGCCGTTGTTTGTCTTCCTCAGGTTTCATTTCCGAAATTACGAAAAGCGTATTGTTATTACCTGCCATAGTCGCCACGTGGTAGCATTCGTCAGCTGCTATGTGCCTCTTATATTTATCACAAGTTCTCTTTCCATTATCTTTGAGCTCTATGACTTCTTGCTTAATAAGAGAATTAGGGTCGCCACTATCAACCCAGAGTTGGAATACTCCATTACATTCTGGTAACTGGTCTAGGGTTTCAGTCGCATTACCGTCTTGTTCTACAAAGCGTATAAGCTCTCTAGGCGTAGAGTCTAGAAATGTTAGACATTGCTTTTAGCGGCCACAATGGACGAGTTATCTTACCAGAGGGGGCATCTATCTCCATCTTTAGAGCTGGGCTGTGTTTGACGCCATTTTTTGGCTTTCCCAACTTATTATCTTTCATTATGCGCGCACTATGCTGCGGACCTAATGGTCGTAGCTGAGTCCTTCGTAAATTAACACTCTCCTTTTTAACCTCTTCATCTTTTGGTGGTGGCATGTTGCCATCAGTATTTGGAACTGGTATCGCCCATGTACCAAAAAAAGCATTGAACCAAGACTTGAGAATAAAAAACGACGTAATACCTTTGTCTTCCTCGTCGCTTTGTAATAGGTTATGTAAAAATATATGCCGTCTGTCTTCCTCAAAGGTATCAGTATGTGGCATCCCAGACCTGCGCTTAATCTCAGCCACAGCTGTTTTAGGTACGGGAACTAAAGCTTTCACCTCCGAGAATTTCAAAGGCTCCATCCCTTTTAGCCTCTCTATCTCAGGGGTGCTAAATCCTAATTGCTTCGCAAAGGAAGCACCCTTTTGGAGCACTTCACTATCGGCTTTGGGCCTTGCAATTTCTATCAAATTTTTCTTCACAGACTGCTTAGGTATATCTCTGTAGTTTTTCATTGCAAAGGCAATTATTTGCAAATACCCAAGCTTCATACAGTACGTCGGGTCTCCTTTAACTAAATGGAAGGTAGTTTCAGTTGTCTGGACTACCTGAGTGCATTGGGTGCCTCCTTGAGATTGGAACGCTTCCTTAAGCGCTGTGAATACTGTCTGGTCCTTAGGTACTGTAACTAGCCACCTGATGCAGTTAACGCAGGCTTCCAACAAGAGGATGTCTTCAAAAAATGTTGATAGAGAGAGTATAATGCCTCTAAACTTGAGGATATTACCCCATATAACACTGCGTTCTTGGCTACTGAAGCCACTGAAGATAGCGCCATTAGTAATAGCAATGGATAACTCCTGAAAATCCGACATTGATACCGCAGGTGCCTTACGTTCGAGAGCCTTAACGGTGGCCTTATCTAGTCTCTGGATCCCATTTTCAATCCCGTTTAGAAATCCGACGAAAGCTGTAGAAATATAATTAAGGTAATGCTGTATCTCCTACATGAGATATCAGTAAAGACTAGTTAGGTATAGCATTCTACTTACCTCATAGCACCTCGTAGCCATCACTGTATGCAGTGTAGTGACTATCATTCCAGCGTCAAAGAGAGCCGGAATCTTAGTAAGAGCATCAAATCCAGCGGCGAGCAAACGGTTCAGTTTATAGGGTCGAAAGAGGCCGCGGAGTTTCTTCTGTCTACTTTCATTAAAACGAGACCACCAACGCATTTCGAAGCTCACACAGGTAGCTGGTAAGACTAGGGCATCAACCTTCAGGGGTAGACACTGGTATTCACGGATTTTGCGATATATTTGACCATCACAAGGTCTACCTTCATTAGAATACTCTTCGTCTAGAATTGCCCTCGTCTCATAGCTGATTCCTGAAAGGTACAGATCCACTATCCACCATTTCTCGGCCGGGCGCAATGCTTTCCCGGCTTGAACACGATGGAATCCATGGAGACAGTTGATTCCGCCAGGGAACTCAAGCTCTGGGTATCCAGTTTCTGAGTCGATCGTAGCGCAAATACTTGGCAAAACCCCCGCAATCCACATTTCTTTATGTTTCGAATTCTCTATGGCAGTTTCGAGATGGTGTTGATCGACAATAGCAGGTATGTGGTTCCCCACCTTTAGCGAACGGCATCCATCCTTCTCGAAAATCTTTTTCAGCCGTAGTACATTCTTCGGGTCATGTTGGCGAATTTTATCCTCGTCCCAATTTAGGCTTTCAAGCTTGACCAGGGCGGAACCTTTGCAGAAGAGGCGCCGCTCTGTCTCAAACCTTAGGTCTTCCGCGTGTACTTGCGCTTTCATGTTGAGGTATGGTAGTCAATGCTCTAGGAAAATGCCCGCTTTTCACGTAGGTGGTCTAAGTGAAGCAGCCAAAACTGGCTTCGTGCAGTATTTGGCTCTCCTATATCAGTATTAAAAGCCTTGTAGCTCTTTAACCATTAAAACATTGCGCCCCCACTAGGTTATTGTAAATATGGGCTTGAAAAGGAGTAACACCCGGTTTGGGTTTCTTACAGCCACCCTTGACTCTGACGAAAATGGGTCGAATGGCAAGGCTGACGAAGAGGATACAAGAAGACGAAGCACCACAGAAGAGTCATCTGACAATGACCCCCCGCCAAACAAGCTAATGAAGAGGAGTCGCCGGCGATCAGGGGAGAGCGGTCGGGGTAGAAGCAGATTTCGTGCTCCGGAAGCAATTCAATCTGAGGATTCATCACCCTGGGAGCGCTTTCAAATGCGATTTAACCTGTTATTAAATGAACCAGTTATAATTGCGACTCAAAAGGACGGCCTCTTAGTTGCTGTGAGAAAATTCTCTGGTCCAGATGCGGAGAAGAAACTAGACATGCTGAGTCAAATTCGAAACGAGAACTTTCTGAAGTTTTTAGAAAGCTTCAGCTTTGAAGGATCTCAATATGCTGTCTTTGAGCATGAGCTCGCCAGTGGTGAAAAGCTGCCTATCTGTCTCAGCCATTATGCTACACTTGTAACCTATCCTACCGAGTCACAGCTTGCTGTCATACTTCGACAAGTGAGTCTAACCCTGGGCTGCCTTTCACATCTTAATATATAACCAGGTCCTTAACGGCCTTGAATACCTTGCATCAAAGGGTCTGGAGCATGGCGAAGTAACGTGCAAGAACATCCTTATAAGTACTAGGGGATCTATAAGGATAGGTAGGTCGTCAGCCTATGTCACGAGTGTCAACTAACAGTAAGTAGCGGGACAAGAATGCTGTCGCAGACTCGTGTCAAATCGCGACTCGATCAAGGATATTAGAGGAGTCGGTTATGTGACAATGGAACTGATGAGTAAAGTCGCTATATATACCGGAACTATGAATACTCGCGACCCCATCCTTTGGCCACTAGACAATGATGCCTCGAAATTTGTTCAAAGTGCTGAATCTGCGCATTCAATCGATGAATTAAGACAGGTAGGAAGTTCAGCATCAATCACAGATTCTCCACTGACAAGTGTAAAGCAGCCACTTTTGACCCGTAAGACAACAAAGGCGGATAGTTACGATATAAAGGCTGATGTGTACATGGCCGAATTTTCAGTCTTCAGAGCACATAAGATTTGTAAATAGTGTGGAACTCATTCTTAATTTTAAAAGGCCTAAATTATTTGATGTTATAGCTGAACAAATAAAGTGTCTCCTTGGAATCACACTCTCTTTGCCCGCAAAAAATAATTGTCCTCAAATCGCCTCTCTAAGCCGCTCGTAAACCACCCTTTCACTTATATTTTAAATTATCTAGTAGTTTTACTGAACCATATTTATGTTAGAGCTGCTACCCATCGTATCACTGCTTGCTTGTGGGCTAAGAGAAAAGATGCATCCGCTGTCATCGTCACTTTCCATAAGGTCCCAGTCCGAGCCTATATCCAGCGGTGATATTGGGCTGTCTTTGGAGCTCTGCTGATGAGTCCAATTACTCTTACTCTTTGTTTTACAATCAGCCAGACTTTTTTTAAAATCAGCCGTTGCTTGATGAGTCAATTTATGAGCTGAGCTGGGACTTAAAGTTGTAGGCACGGCTATGGTTAGATCGTGGCAGTTTAAATTTCTTGTTCGAGGAAGCTGCATCCGTATTGCATGATCAGTCATGTCGTCTGAGGATCTGACTCCCAGGTCACCACCATCCCTCAGGAGATCGCTGCTTCTTTCGGTAGTGCAGCCGTATAGCACGTTCTTGTCATTAGACAAAGGCCAAATATCGTCAGACTCGCAAGAGACACTCCGTTTCAGCTTCTCAAAAAACTTCGGGGTAAGAAAGTTATCACAAGGGCTAGTGGAAATATTCTTGGCATTTGAGGTGATGGTGTCATTCTGGGGTACAGATGCCGCCTCTGATAAGTTCCGGGACGAATCTTGGTTAGTTCCTTCCATGGCCTCAGGACAATATATCGCTAGAGGTAGTAGTTGACTTTTTATTAGAAGACGGGTGGGTTCAATTAATAATCTTCAACCTGCGCTGACGGCTGTCCAAATCATCAGTATGGCAAAGATGCACATATCACTTTTTTTTTGCAAATCCTTGTATGCTGTAAAATTTGCCACATTTCGATCCATGTAGTGCACTAGGTAAAGCCTATTTTGAAGGCGAAAAGAGTGAGCGCTACGTACAGTAGAACGCGAATTGGGCGTCGCGTCATTTTTCGGACTCAGTAGTGGGTTGAACCGCCAATTCTACCTCCCGATATATCCCTACTACAAGCCATCTCCAAAGCCACAACAAGCCACAAGAGAAAAAAAGCTAAATCAAAAAGTTAGCGACATCAAATTGCCTTCTACAGTAAAAATCGAATTAGGTGTCGCTAGATTTTAGTTATTTATTTTTATCGGGGTCCATTTCCTCACAGTGCACCCTGCCTGGTTGTACCAAAAGGTACCGCTGCTACTTTAAGGCCAGTTCTTGCGGATTTTACGGTTCACGCTCAAGTTTCACAAAGCAAACAGCCTGATGACTTGCACTACTGTGCCGTAAAAAATATACATTACTGTAACCTAATTACAGTACAGAATTAGCGGGCTGGTTTGGCTAAGTTTACCCCTCTGACATCAGCGGATGACATCGGTTACCTTCACGTGAGAAGTATGAAGGTCCTCTTGTGTCAACATCTCGCTGACATTCTCGGTTGGCCGAGAGCAGATTATGGTTCTTGCCCTACGTCATCCGACTGGCTTTTCTGATAGACTCAGTTAACAATTCTAACAATCACTACTTCTTATTTCCTAAACACTTCGACCTGATCAGTATAAATTGGAACCCGACTCTTTGTCATACGCTGCATGTCGAATAGTGCATCATGAATACGTCCTCATTTGCTCTGGCTAGAAACTGCACAACACACCTTGTAGTTCAACCTTCGGATCTACGCCTTAATCCACCAGAAAGTTATCTATTCATCCAGGATGGTTTAATTATTGCATGTGGGCTGCTTTACTCTCTATGCTACCTCTTCTATAGTATAAGAACGTATCGTGATAAGAGATGTGCTGGACCTGTACTCTGCGTGTACGTTTTATTATGGACCTCCTTCTCCTTAGCAACAAAAAATACTAATATTAAATGCATAGCTGTGGAAATTTATCGTACGAATTTTTTTACGCCTTGACAACAACTTCTACGACATTTGAGAGAACATGCTTTTTAGCTTGGCTTGGTCTTGATGTTCTCTTTACTACTACGGCTGTTGTATCTACTTATGCACCTGGTCGAAGACGTACAATAACTATTCGGATTTTTATGGGTTTTCTAGTAGGCGTTTTAGCCTTGTATGTACTTTCAATGACATTTCCAGACGATCGTCAACAGATTACAGCATACTGGACTGGAATTCTCTTGGAACTCCCAGTAGGCTGGGTAAGCGTATACTTGTTATTAAAAAACCAAGACACGAGAGGTCACTCTATTGAGATCTGGTAATAGCTAACTCCTTCTTATGAAAAACAACTGCTAACACAAGGTATTTTCTTAGGGTTACACGGTTTCTTGGTTGCCTTGCTGCTTATAGTGTCTTTATTTGGCGTTATTTAAACGTTCCAGAGAATTGGGCATATGTTGGTTCTATATGGAGTATTGGGATAATGGTATTGACAATAATTCCTGAGATTATTTACCCGTTCACCTTTATATGGATAACTATGCAAAAGAAGAAAATTCTGTAAGGATGGTGAAGATCGCTAGGAAAGTTTTGGCACAGTTTACGCAATCTGTCACAGTTAGCATTTGTATGAGACTAGATTCCCAAACACCCTATTACGATGCAAGAAAGCGGCGAGGCTTTTGAGCATAATGTCTTCAGGGAAGCCGGTTTCGGGCGCTGTATTGAGTTTTTGTATTTTTGCTGCAGTAATGCATATCTTATCTTAGGCTCCCGCGCCCCTGACTTCGCCACTTTATCGGTTTCACATATCCTGCTTTTTTGCCTATAGAGTCAGTTCCAGAGCTCTTAACTCAGCTAACCCTAAGTTTATCAGGGGCCTTGAAGCCAGCCCCTTCAATGCTCCCTTTTGCCACACTGGCCTTAATGGCCACTGAAATAAACACCTACAATTATGGCTGCGGTCTGGCGATCTGTCTTGGGCATATCATGGCACTTTTGCCTGGACAACAGATTCCAATCAGAGCTCAAGTGTGGTGCACACAAATCAGTCGCAAAGGTTGAGATAGAGGACTCGAAAGAGAAGAAGTGATGTGGACAGATAGTTGACTTTGGCTACGCTCTGTGATGACTAATGAATGTAGAAATGGTACCTTTGGGCTCAGCCAGAAATGGATGCACAGCCACAAAGCGTCAGGGAGTGGAGTCTGCCTAATAAAGTTATTCTATAAATTAGCGACAATCAATTCGCCTTCTACTGTATATAGTACAGTACAGTACTGTAATCATAAAACTCTCAGTTCTTTAAATGTGCAACCCTGGCTTGTTGTACTCTAAAGGAACCGCTGCAGTTTGTCGTCACAAACTAGAGCCTTTCCGCCCATTTTACACTTCAAATCAAATTTTGCAAGTCATGGTCCGATGATACTTTTTTTTTTAATATAATAAATAATCTTTTAACCTTATAACCCCCATCGCCACAGTTCGTTCTCACGTGAATCTCCTTTACGATGAATGACACATTAATTGCGGAATACATCTCGTTCTCATTGTAGTTCCATTCGAAGTTTAGAGATACAATTTGTGGTTTGGCCATGTCACATAATTAGATTCTGGCTCTCTCTTTCTCGTACCCACACAACATATGCTACACATGATGGCCAACTTCTTCGACCTCCCCGGCGAGCTTCGCAACAGGATATATGAGCTATGCTTATTGCATAAAGCGCCTCTCGCCCTTTGGACTGGTTTCAATCAACGACATGAGCTTAGTCCTGGCCTCCTCCGCGTAAACAAGGCCCTCCACCACGAAGCCACCTCGCTCTTCTATGCCCAGAATCGCTTTGATTTTACTATAGCCACCCCTAGACGCATAGCCATGTTCCTTCAGACAATTGGTTGTAAAAACGCAGGCTATATCCAGCATCTCTATGTTGAGTTTCCGAAATTTTACTATCAAGAGCCTGGTAATATCACCATCTCGGACGATAGCATTAGCATCTTTTCGAGCATCCAAAGCAGCTGCGCTAACCTAAGCACACTTACGGCGTTTACAGATAGCGGACTTACTATCGACTTTGCGCTTAATGGACTAGACAATCCTGACAGCATTTCTAAGGCATTGAATTTAGTTGATACTCTCTTTAAAGCTATCTCGCCCTCATTAAAAAGGATCATTGTTGGCGTGTATAACAACGACCCAGGTAATTTCATAACAGGAATGGAGAATTGTGGATGGACAGTTAAAGCAACAAAGGTGCAGTTTAGCCTCTAAGTTGGATCTTACCAGCTTTTCCATGATTCTGTAAGGGGAAAGATTGTGGATATGATGTAAGTAGGATTAACGTACGTATCATTTTTCTCAGCGCGGTGTTTTTTTCGCCACTCAGGGATAGACGTTAATTCTGCAAAAAGCCATAACTTACCGTAATGTTGACTTTCGATTCTTTTTTTTGCGATCTGCTTCCCGCATAACTTAACGGGTTATTCCCTACGAAGGGGTACGTCAGTCTGTAGACAGATTTGGGGCAGCTTTCCGGTAAGTAACATAACGAGGATGTAATATTAACAGCTACGTACGCCGACATATGTAGAAAGTTTGACATGTTTTAGTCTAACATAAGTAACTTGGAGGAGGACTAAGGGGAAGTATAGGAATTAGTAACGTCCAGCCTGGCGTCCAGACACGCTCCCTCTCACAAGATGAATATGGCACCTTATAGAAAATCATCCGCTGCTGTAATCTTCCTCACCTCCGTAATAATCCACTCCGTCCCCGTGTCAATACCCATGTCCATAAACAATTCATATGTATCAAAAAACGTACTTAACTTCGCCCCCGACTGCCAGTACGCATTACTAATAATCCATCTATCTGCCATGCTCTTAACATTCCACTGCTGCCCCATCGCTGTATTATCCGCCTCCGCCATAAGCGGATAATATATATTTGACGGGGGTACAGCGAGCCGCACGTCCTTCCCCAGAAATCGACACGCGAACCAGTACCGGTCGTCGGTGTCAGGAATCCTTTTAATCTGCCAGTATTGCCTACTGTTGTCGCTGCTAATAGTCATGTTGAGGTTGCGTGTGGGAGTGCCGTTCTCGTACTCGTTCCTGATGGCAAGGGAGTACGTGTCGCTAAGAAACTGGTTCGAGAGGCGGTAAAAAGTATCCTCTGGAAACCCTGCAGTAAAAGTAGTTCCTACCTCACTGTCAGGAGAAGCTGTAAATGTGGGTTCAGTAGTATCTATATTAGAACTGGTAGCTATATTAGAACTCGGACTTTCTGGAAACATTTACCATGAGGTATTAGCTTACCGAGTTAAGGCATCATCACAAGTGCATCCTGGATTAACACTCCTATTATTATGATAGTGTTTAAAAGATGCGCCTAGATAGTGACTAAAGACAGAGCTTAATGAAGCAAACACAGCTAGTCTTTTAAAGAACATGTTGACTTAAACGTAGAGAAATGGCCAGGATAATTAGCCCATATATAAAATAGTTGTAATTACTATATGCTACAGTACAGTAGAAGGCGAATCGCTAAACTTTTAGTTGACTCTTTTAAGCGGTCTCCACATCCTGACACTTGTGACTTTGCATCCGTGCCCTGTTATACCCAAAAATACCAGCTAATGAAATCAGCTACACGTGCGCTTAATTTCGGCTGACCAAAAGCAGATTCTAGCTCCTTAATATCTACTTTGTGCTTGGTGACAGCAACTTTAAAGGACACATTCTAGCTTTCGACTTTGTCACAATACACTCATTGTTCGTAAATTTGCTACAGCGCCAATATTATCTCCTATGACAAGTTTATACTTAGAAACCCGTGAATAGATCTCTACGTTGCAAGTCAACAGATTTGTTTGGCTAACTTTCGTCTTAGACGCATAGCCTTGTTCCTTCAGACAATTGGTCGTAAAAACGCAGGCTATATCCAGCATCTCTATGTCGAGTTTCCAAAATTCTACTATCAAGAGCCCGGTAATATCACTATCTCGGACGATAGCATTAGCATCTTTTCGTGCATCCAATGCAGCTGCGCTAACCTAAGCACACTTACAGCATTTACGAATAGCGGACTTACTATCGAGTTTGCACTTAATGGACTAGACAACCCTGAGAGCATTTCTAAGGTATTGAATTTAGTTGATTCTCTCTTCAGAGCTATCTCGCCCTTATTAAAAGGGATCACTGTTGGCGTGTATAACAAAGACCCAAGTAATTTCATAACAGGGATGGAGAATCTTGGATGGACAATCAAAGCAACAAAGGTGCAGTTTAGCCTCTAAATTGGATCTCACCAGCTTTTCCATGATTCTGTAAGGGAAAGGATTATAGATATAATATAAGTAGGATTAACGTACCTATCATTTTTCTCAGCGCGGTAGTTTTCGCGCCATACGTTAATTCTGCACATAGCCATAAGTTACTATAATGTTGACTTTCAACTATTTCTTTGCGATCTGCTTTCCCGCATAACTCAGTGGGTTTTTTCTTACGAAGAGGTAAAGTTAGTCTGTACATTAGAGACAAATTCGGGGCAGCTTTCGAGTAACGCCACGAGGATGTATGGGGCCTCGGAAATGACATAAATGAGCCTTTGCCATCGCTCCATGTGAAGACAGGCCAGAGGAGTAGACGACCGGATGGTTCAAACAGATGGCATGAGTTTCAGCGTCATAGGCGGAAAGCTGTCTATATGTATGAACACAGCCGCCAAGGTGGTCAATACTGGGTGGTAACACATTAATCCAATCGAGGTTCGTGCCAGTCGTCCTAAGCGGAGCTAGTGAATCTCACGTGAGCTGTAATGTTTATCACGTGACTCACAGCGCCTCTATTGCATTTGTTCTGGTTAACTCAGACAGTGACGTGACGCAAGACGTACAACCTTACGTAAGCCACCGTAGCGTGACAAGGGTAGTAGCGTACCGGAAGTGTTTCAATACAATAGTATTTCCCGGTAGATGGTTAGTTTGGCTAGAAATCCATGATTTAATTGTCGTGCCCTGTCCTGTCCTGTCCTGTCCCGTGACGATCAAACCGCTTACCCATATATTGAGCTACCTGATGTTTCGCCCAGAGTCGATCGTAGCAAAACGAGTTCACCTTGAATAATCCACACTTACCCGAGACTAGCACCGCTACGGCCTAGCTTTACTTAGACCCTGTGTCCATTTCGAAGACGCACGGAAGACGGCTTTGTTGCCTCTTGCCAGCCACCGATAGCTTCGGCAAAACCAATGGAGAGAAGATTACAAAACCGGGCGAGCCAAAGACGACGCCGGGAGAGGCTGAGGCTTTTAAAAGACGGAGCACGTAAGAAGGCGTTCTATCTATCATCACTCGAAACTAACTTGAGTAGATATAATTGGAAATAGTCAGAGGAGCATCCAACACCGGTCGAAAACAGGAGGAACGAGAGCTTCTTCCATTCAAGAGCCAGAGGACAGTGTATCAGGGCTTAGCTCTTTGCCAAGCATTACAGTATCTGCACCGCCTTCCAAACGGCCCCGAGGCAGACCGCGAAAGAAGCCATTGCCACCCGAAAAGCCACGAACAGCTCAGGCCCACATAGACAGTGATCCAGCGATTATTTCAACTTCAAAGCCGATCATTACGACGCCATCAAGTAGCAGAAAACGTGCCTTGAGATCAGCAGCGCCAACCGATCACAATGCAACGGTCAGTGTTGTACATAAGCTAGGGAAGAAACGGAAACGCACTCTTTCGAGAGACGTTTGCCCTACAGTTTTGCAGACCGTTTGTGAAGGCTGCAGACGAAAATCCTATCCGCATGGCGAAAACTGGGAGCAAGGTCTCATCACAATATGCCACAAGTGCAATAAGGAATGGCATGCCCAGTGCATGGCGAGGAAAGGGATACAAAGAGATGACGCGCCAGGCCAATGGGAGTGTCGTGAGTGCAGCAGAAAGGGGAAAGCGCAACCAACGCGGCCTGCTCATATTCACGACACTGAAGCGGAAGTGATGCTTGACCAACAAGCTGGAGACACGGCAAGTGAGACGGACCCAGGTGTCCTTAGCTTGGGCACAAACACTGTTATGGAGGAACTACACACACCTTGTATCAGAGGTCATTATGGCGATCTTGTGAACTTCACCAAGATAACTGTCATTCAAGCACAGAAAGCCTACGAGGAAGCCAGGGGCCTCTTCAAAAATGTGCTCACTGAACGAGAGAAGTGCAGAGGACGCTTCTACAAACTAAAGACTGAGATCGAACAGTTTGGACATGAGCTGGAAGAGCACAGAAGACATTTCAACTCCGACATTGTCCCTCCTGGTGATGGAGAGTCCAAGCATTCCATGACTAAGCGACTGGTTCTCGGAATTAGCGCCGATGGAGATTGGACAGGCAAGGTTTTAGCTAAAATTGACTCAATAAGGGCTGAAGAAAGGCGTTTGACTGAGCGCGTGAAGTCACTTCAAGGCGATGCGAAAATGAAAAAAGCTGCACTCAAAGGGGTTGAGCAGCAGCGGTTAATCTATTCAACATGCTTGGAAACTTCGTGGAAAGAGTTTGAAAAGCTGCGGTCCCAAGTAAGTAAAGATCTTATAGAGAGTTTTCCTGAGGACTCAGATTCTTTCTCTGAATCTACCGCGGAGGATTGTGATACAACGCATTCAGCCACTGGTGATATCTCCTCGAACCGGATTGCGAGGGGAATTGAACGTCCAGCTGAGGAAGACAACCAACAGCACATGATGAAGAACTCCAAATCGACGGAAGAAAGAAGGCAAATGCGAGCTGAGCATGTGATTTCTGCGGAGGAGCTCGAGCTGCCACAGCTTCAATCCCGGCGTTCGCTAATTGTTGTCTTGCGATATACACCCGCAACGGACCTAGCCAGGGCCTTTAACATTCGTAGCATTTCCCGCGTATTGGAACAACCCGAGAAAGCAGATGAAAGAGAGATCCGAGGATTGTCTCTGTCGTTAGAAACGGATCGAGTGACTGAGCAAGCCGGCCCATTTATTGCTGCGGCAGCGATCCAAGAGCCACAAGGTTTACCCCAGCTCGAACCAGCCCAACCGCCCAAACAGTCTGATACTAGTCTGCAGGAAGCCCTATCCCAGCTCTCCAACATTACAATCCACATGTCCTCCACCTCAGACATAGTAGATGAACGAGAGGGCAGAGGGTCGTCTCAGCTGTCAGAAGTAGTTCAAGTACCTGAGCAACTCGACCCTTTCAATGCTGCGGAAGCGATCCAAGAGCCACAAGGTTTATCCCAGACGCTCGTACCAGTCCAACCGCCCAAACAGTCTGATATTGCCAACAGTACTAGTCCACAGGAAGCCATGTCTCAGCCCTCCAACATTACCAACAATATGCCCTCCACCTCAGACTTGGTAGAGGGATGCCATCAGCAGCAAAATGTTTCGCTTGCTACGAGTTTGTCCCAGCAACCTGACCAATTGTGTACTCCAGAAGAGAGCCGTCGGACTCAAGATCCACATCCGGTCACATTCACATCCATCACAGCGGCCTCAGCCCCCTCTTCAGAAGACTTCGACCGACCGAAATCCTCTGAACCGTCAAGTCTTAGTCTAACGCCAGAAGACACATCGATTATTACAGGCGATCGTTCAGAGGAACCGCATAGTCACGATCCGGTACTCGATGGAATGGCACTGTATGCAGAAAATCCACACAGCGCCGACGTCGTGGTACAACAACGCCCAGAGCATCAATCTTCAAGGCAGGCTGAAGCAGATTTGACTTCAATAAGTGCAAGCTATGAGAAGTTTTACAAATCTAAGCCTCCACCTCCATTCTTAGAACTTAACTCCTCTACATCGCCGGCCAATCTCGTGCACAATAAAGTAGTGCTTCCGCCAATTACCAGCTTTTCACCCACGCACGACGCACTTCAATCGTCGGCCTTGCCATCACTGACACTACAGACTCATCTTCTTAAAACGAGCATTTCCAGTAACACTTTAGGCCAATATACGACGAATGGTAATCTACAAATACCAGTACGCCACTTAACAGTGTCAGAGGCTCGTACTAGAAAACATGTCTGTACCGGCCCTTTCTGGAGGCCAAGCCCTTCTTTCCAAGAACGCATCACCAATTTGCTGGTAAATGGAATAGACGATACAGAGATACCTACACCGGTCGGGGCCATTTACCGACAAGACTTACACACCCTAGTTCCTCAAGTAGGACATCTTAGTGACATGATTATCAACAAATATCTGGAATGTCTCGCTCGGTACACTAACTCCCGAAGAGAAAATGCTATACCGGATAGCTGCAACAAAATAGCCATGATCGGCAGCAAGGATCCTATTACACCCGGTCTTCTGAAAAGACTTAACGCCTTCTCTGCAATATACATTCCAATCAAACAAATGACCCACCTAAACACGCACTGGATACTCGCTGTGTTATATCCAGGCTCTCTCGGACAACGAGGGCGTTCTGAGGTCTATGACAGCCATCAGCACTGGGCCAGCAATATGATGACTACGAGCAACGTCTTTCAGTTCCTGAAAGACCGACTTGGCGATGAATACAACCCAGGGGATTGGGCGGCCAGCATGCAGCAGCGCAGCCGGCCGCAGCGAATTGACGCCGATAGTGGCTTGTATGTCCTCGCGAACGCGAAATCGATCGCGTTGACCCTGGCAATGGTGGACTTGAACTCCCCTGCACAAAGTCTATCCTTGAGATGGCAGTTCGCGCAGGAGCTTGTGACGCAATCCGTTGTGGAGGCATTCTAAAAATTAGCCATCATTAGAGCTCAAGAAGTAGGCAATAATCACATAATATGGACAAAATTTGCACAGCGGCGTACCATACTTTCTGCAACTTAGTACATAACAGATCAGAGCGTTATTTTATACGAGGTGAGGAGACTGACTATGGGCCTCGATAGTCACGTGCAGATGAGCGCCAGATGAGCACCTTCCACGTATCGAATGTAAATCTAGCGGCCAGTGAAATTAGAGTCCAGTTCTCCGACCTCTCGCATAAGCTTCTGAAACAGGTGCTTCTTGACAGTCTCCTCCTTCTGCAGAATACTGTATTCATATTACGACGTATGCTCACAATCTCAGCTTTGGTAAACCTCTACTCCCCTGCCGCAGTCACCAACTCTCAACTACCTGTCACGTGAATCCCTCATAAGAGAGTGCTTCGCAGAGACACTCATATCACCAACAATATCACCCTTGTAGAACCACACTCAAAAATGCTGCCGCGGCCCCGGCACTTCCTGATAACCGAGGTTCCGGTTCATGGAGAGACGAGAAGGTTGAGCTCAACTTTGTCTATATGTAGGTATATCTTTTTCGAGAAGATATTTCATTCCAAGGCCATAGCCAGCTGTAGCTCATTCTCCTATCCACATCCTTCCTTCAACGATGTGGTCAGTGCTATTAAACATCCCCTAAGCTGGTGGGGTGGTATCAAGACCAACCACTGAGGAATTAAGCTCATCATTCCTAGACGAAATCAGCCCGAGCTCACATTCACGAGCGACCTCTTCGTCAATACATGCCAAGTTTACTGTCGGGCTCATGGAACAGTGACACATGGTAGCTTATGTCAAGGCCTGGCTCACCAGTCAATCAGATAGGATGGTATATGATAGCTATGGCTGGCTCTAACTTAGATCAGGGCATAATGCGAGGTAGAATAACCCGAGATGCCCTTTAAGGGGTATTTCTGCTGTCTAAGGAGAAGGATATTTATAATAAAACGTACACGCAAAGTACAGGTCCAGAACATCTTTTATCACTAAGTTATACGTTATAAGTTACTGTAGAAGAGATAGCATGAAAAATAAAGCAGCCCACATGCAATTAAACCACTCTGGATGAATAACTTAAGTTAAATAACTTTTTGGTGGATCATAGCGTAGACCCGAAGGTTAAACTAACTTACAAGGTGTGTTGTGTACCAAACAGCTTCACAAACAAATTCATATAAAAATTCCACGACACCTAATTCGCCTTCTACTGTAAACATTACTAACTTAAGTTAAGCTATTAAGTAGGTTCATAAGTAAAACTCAATGCAAAGCAGCATCTTTAATCCTCTTGGCCTCTAGCCTTTCAGACCTTCGAGGCTTATTAGACCCAAGTTTGCTATCGTCAGACTTACTCTGACTCTGATCTGGTTTGGATTGCTTAGACACCCTTGGTAGATGAGGATGGCCTTCTTCTTTGTTAACTTTGGGGTTATTGTAGTAGCGCCACATGGTCTCCTTAACCTGTAGGCTTCTTCCTTTCTCCTTTATAACATATATTTTTTCAATGTCTCTCTTTTGACTAATAGTACTACAACGTTGAGATGACATCTTTATCATGTGGTATAAGTAAAAGCGAGTCCGTTTATATACATTCGTTTCCAATCAGCAAGGCGTTATTTATGCCGCTTTGAAATAAGCGATATAAATGGCCGCATAAGTTCTTTAATGCCACTGCAGCTAATTCTAACCCGACGAAGCAGGTGGTTTTCTTGCTTATGTTACTGTATATATTAACCTAAAATTTGCAAGCCACGCCCCTTATAATCTTTAGCTATAGGGCTATTGCTTTACTACACATGCCTTCACAGGTGTATCTCAACAAGTTGCCTTTACGGTGGCCTATACATAAAATGCCAACCATTCACGAGGTACCTGAACCTAACAATGAAAATTTCAGTACGCCAAAAATTCCCGGGGAATATCCCACTAATAGCCCACGTTTCACGTCCGAGGATTGGATTCTCTCTACTCCTCGAACCAAAACGCTCATAGAACTAGATAAGATTCCTACACGTCACAATGTGCTTGCTGTCCTTTTTAGTTGGCTTTTGCTTGGTGGCTATATGGTTCTACCAGGCACCTTTCCATCACTCCATAATTTAGAAGTAGGTAAAGATAATATTAACAGAGTTGGGAAGGTATTGAAAGCTGTTAATAATAGACCACTATTAATTGTTGGGGGAACATCCTGCTTCATTGGAGTCATTGGGATCTCCTCCTTGTCGTGGATACAGAAGAAAAACCCCGACTGGTTATTGAGTCACATAATAACGTAAGTTATCAATATATGATTGGGATATAATATGCTAATCTGTCATTTGTCATCAAAGGCCAAATCTTCTCCATTCAGCCGCTGGGCTGCTTAACATTCTGGTTAATATATATACATTACAGCATGGGGTGTGGTCAGTGATGGCCGTTATCACTGCAACCATCACAGGAAGCTCTATAGCTATGCTTACGCTATGCTTCTATATAATACGTGTCGGTTTCAAAAGCTTAAGAAAAGGTCTGTAACGACGAAGACTCGGTGAAAGATCTACTTGGTCGTTGGGGATCAAAGACGTGATGGTATTGGCGGGGGACACCGACGCTGCTTAACGCCGTCTAATATTGATAGCGCTTGTGGATCTGAGCTTAACATGACATATATATTGTTGTCTTGAACCTACTGGCATTGATTATACTTCCAAGAGAAGCACCGTACAGCGCCATGCGAACTAGCCGTGGATCACTGTACCCCCGAGCAGTTCTGTTATAGAGTAAAATAGTACTATTGCAGCAGCACCAAAATGATAGTTAATGCCGCTTCCACAACTGTACATGCATCATGTTGTTTGAGTGCTGCTTTTTGGATAATTATCACTGCGGGTAAATAGAGCTGTCCACCAAGGTGATACAATTTGCTGTTAGAGCTACTTCATCCGACTGAGCTGTTACTTGCAGTTGGGCCGCTAGAAATGACTCTCGTTGCAGCTATAGTCACAGAAACTTGGAATGATATTTTGAGTGATGTCAAGTCTAGTAAGTGGCTCCCGGAGCGTCCAAAATAGCCCCCCAGTGTAATGTAGCAAACGGCTCCTCGAAATGAATACTCGCCTCCAAGGTTGAGTAATTTAGCTAGACAGCGCTTGCGTTTCTTTCTGACTTTAGAAACCGCCGAATTTTGCGCTTTCTGTCCGTTCACAGTTCAGTGATAGTGGATAGGCAAAACTACGGGATAAGCTGGTTTTGCAAGCTACGGCACAGTAATGTCATGTGCAATTTTATGCTTACTGGAATCTCTGCTGTATGCCATGGCAGCCGAAAACTGCTTACCTACATACCAGCATACCAGACTATTCCGATGCTGATATGGCCTTCCGAAAGCAACCTGCAGTAGTCACTAAGTGCCAGCGCCAGTCCGACTATGTTAAAATCTATCCCTACAGTACAATACATAAAATTATAAGACACATCATCTAATTGTCAGCTGTCGAAATACTACATCAAATAATGGGTAAAATACAGAGACGACAAGCCCAGAATGCATCTAGAAGAAAAAACTCATTGATCAACAAGACATATGAGTATGGGAAGCTATATGGCGCAGATGTGGCTTTAATCATCTACCAGAATGGGCGATATACAACCTATAGATCCGTTAGCAAGCCCTGCTTTCCACCTTCGATGGAAGAAATTGCGAGTCTACCCATAATGTTACTAGGATTGTGCTAATTACGAGTTAGATGCTTTCATATCCAGTCCCTAAGAATATATTGCCAAGTGATGTTGTTGAGAAATCTCAACGAAAACGGGAGCTGAAATATCAGGAACAAGCAGGGAGTAAGGAAGAAAATGTAGATACCACAATATCAAGGTTGGATAGTCTAGTAACTTAATTTGATTATGTTCTAAGTTTCCTACAGTAACTAGGTAGGTTGATACTTTGTACTGTACTTCATCCGAGTGTGAATGTTGATTGTGGGGCGTGGAACACGCCAAACGAAATCGAATCATGAAAATAGTAACCACTGGTGATGGCGGCACCTATTCTCGCTTGTCCTTGCAA
>JPJZ01000060.1:0-21150 GCA_000750815.1 Pseudogymnoascus sp. VKM F-4516 (FW-969)
GGAGATCTATGATGAGCAGCATGGCAGAGAGCGGAATGGAGGCAGCTAGAGCGCGAAGAGGCTAAGGTTGCGTTGCACGATGACAGAGTGCAGGGGACAGGCAGTCAGCACCCGACCACACGTGTCACTCCAAAGGCTGACTAAGCATTTGACCAGAAAAGCTCAGAATATCGGAACTCCGAAACCGCGAAACCTTAGCTCCAATTCCGAGCAGAAGCCATCTGGGTTCTCGAAGTGTGTTTGGTTTAGTGGGCCCCTATGACCGAGGTCATAATGATCGATGAAGAGGCTCTCGTACTGATCATGAATGGCTTGTGAACTCTGATCGTGAGGGTATATGAGTCCATGTTTGAGCGCTCAAATTGGCTCCTCAGCGTCAACGAAGAATTGAGTCCGTGAGAGTTAAGAAACTCCAATCCCCCTCTGCATCGAATACGTCAACTCCAATGCTATTCTGCGAAGGCTCCCAACGTCCACTCTCCTCGCCGCCCTCCACAACTCTCACTGCCGTTGTGCTCCGAGAGCCTTCTCGTATCCCTGCAGCGCCCGCTGATACATCTGCTCTGCTAGTGGTGTTGCGGGTGAGCGAGGCGCTCTTGGCTGCTGAAGATGTCGCCAGCTCTCAGGAGCGCGCTGATGGGATCGAGGGATGTGGGATCGCCATCCATTGTGGGTGTATTGTGTTGCTGTAACGAAGTTGGCTGGTATGAGTGTGCGGTTCGAGGTGACGAGAAGTAGCCGCTCTGTTGGCTTGGTTGGCTTATTGAGGAGTAGTTAATTGCTAGGATGTCTGTGAGACGTGGGTAAGCTTTGTGGAATTCCAGGGCTTCGCATGCTTTGGCGTCAGAAAAGTTCCGGGGGATATGGAGGGACGATCTACCACATGATTGCTCTAGGGGTTTTCCTGGCGCAAAATATGTCGCGGTACTTCGCTGAGACTGAGAGTCTCTAAGAACTGTGTCTCTAAAGCCAAGGAACGTATCTGGCCCATTCAAGATCCTGGGCTGGCTCGAATTCCTCTCGTTTTGCCGACTATACTCTGGATTTGGAATATCCGTAGGCCTTGCGTGATCCCTCCACATGAGCGTCGGCGGGTTCGCTCTAATAACGGTGTCACAATATCCCGTCAATGTATTACTGGGTCCGCCTACAGATGCCTGGGCTTGGGTACTTGGCGCCACCGCTGTCTGCATTGCTGTCTGCATCACAGGCTCGCTTAAAAACCAGTGCCCCGGCCGTGGGTCATGGAATGGGCCTCGTCTCCTCACATCAGATGCAGCTTCGTGGCTTAGACTGGATGTGGTACTGCATTTCGCTGTGCTAGTGCTGGTTGCCCTGGGTATATTTTGGACTTTCGGCACCTTGGAAGTCACATTAAGTGCTATTATCGTTAGATTCCAGCAGGCTTTAAGGGTATCATGGGCTAGACCATACGTTCCTTCCTGCTCTCCTGTGTATGAAGCTGTTTAGCATTGAATTCTAGTAGATACTCTGAGTAGGTCTTATAACTCTTCGTCTTTCTGTATTCCGCCAACTCAGTCGTGAACTTCTCCTTCGCTGCGAAACCTTGTTGTTCGTAAGGCTCCTTCTCGCTCGGCGCGAGGTGCTGCCATTTCTTTCCTACCAACTTGGCGGTTTCTGTAAACGATAGCGATTTTCCCTCCAGATCTTCACGCATCTCTATCGTTGGCGTTAGAGCCAAAATTCACAGTGAGGTACGGGCACCTAACTGTTGGAGAATATGACATATGCGGAGCGCGGCCTTGCGGGGGCATTTTCGTCTGGTTTGGGATGCCTCTGATATTTTCGTTTCTTGCTTGGCTGCATCGAGAAGCTACCATCTTTACCATTAGACCTTAATTTTGGTACTCCTTTGCCCTCCTCCGACAGCTTATCATCTAGATCGGACGAGCTTCGTTTCAGTGACGCCAATGACTCGGCATGTCTAATTCCCCTTGTCGCTGCGATCTTTCTCTGGAGTCTCTTGCGCACAAGTCAGTTTGTATCCTTCAAGTGTTAGGGGACCTCTGCCGAACCCTTCGATGGCCAAGTTTGACGCCCAAAGCTTCTCTACGGCGCGTTAGCATCCAGCCCAAAGCAAGAGACGAGAATTGGTGACCCAGCACGTACAAGTCTGACTCCGTTATGTCAAGGATAGTATCCCATGTGTCAAAACCTTGTTCTAGGAAGCTATCGAGATATTGGGCAAGATCGAGGTCATCGAAGGTTTTCGCCAACTCAGTCATGAAGTAGCGCTATTTGCTGCCAAAACGTTCAGGGTATGTCGAGAGGGGGATGGCTATATTGTGCCTTTGTCAAGGCAGCTGTTCGCTCAAAGGCGGAGGTCATCAGTTCGCGCCAGTATTGGTTTCCTGTTGTGATCGGTGGCGTCTCTTGATTTGTATCTTAGAGCGTTTTTGGAACTGTGAGAGAGATTTTTAACGCGAATCATTACGAAGGAGAACGAATAATTGTCATTTGAGGGAAAGAGTACAAGGGTGGAGAGGGATGGGTATGGGGATGATCAGGTGCGGATCTCGTAGAGATCCATCAATCGGGGTAGACGGAAAACAACCTAGACCGGTCAGTTTCTGGCGGTTGGTGTGGGTGAGTTAGGTGGACGTTGACCAGAAGGGGTTGGGGTGGGAATTTGGGGATGGGAATGGTAATATGGGATGCAAATGTCGATGTAGGAGATTGAGATGGTTGGTTGTTGTTAGGTTGGGGAGTTCGTTAAAGCGGGTGGCGGGTGGGTCGGAGAACCGGGCGTTAGTTGATTGGCTGAAAGCGGCCCGTTCAAAGCAGAGCCTGGATAAAATGTGATGTGTTGGTCCTTCTATTGGAGGGAGGATTCATCGGACGATCCCTGATGGTTGGGACCAACCATCAGGGATCGTCCGATGAATCCTCATTAACGGGTCGTGCGTCGAACTATTCAATGGGCAGAGGCTCATAGCGGCAAAAAGTCACTGTTAGTTTGGGCTATGCCAAAAAGGCACTCACCCAACAAACGGAGTATGGCTGGGTCTGTGATGTTGGTAGCTTGAATGCCAGCGAACAATGTACCTGCTCGCCCGCCACCCTGTCTGTGACCGTCCTTGGTAGGTAACGCAAGCTCCTGGAGCGAGTCACATGTCAGGCATCGATGGCTGCCGTGGGGCTGAGAAGTGGACCTGGCAGCTGGGACGGAGGTATTAGTCCGATCGGCAGGCCATCTTGCCTAAGCAGAGCTCGCCAAACCAGGACAGGAGGACACTATGCCCAAAGTTGACTACGCTAAAAAGTTAACTTGATTGGCGCTCGACCTCATTCCAGGACATCTACCTCTACCCCCTTCCCGATACCTCCCAGCAACCTGGAGAAGAAGTTACCTCGTACCATCATGTATCCGTCGACCTTTGAAGTAACAGATTCTGATCGTCGCAATGACCGTGTCGATAAAGCGCGAGACCTGGAGCCCTTACTATGCCTGCGGGTGCCTGAGGCCATTACGAGTAATGCTTGTCTGGACTGCGGGGGGGGAAGAGTTAAAGTATGAGCCTATTCCAATTACGTCGCCCACCCGTCCTCATGCATGTCCAACTGTGAAACTTGGGCTAGCCACCAAGCTAACTAGTCTGTTTGTAGGGTGATGGTAAAAAGCCCCATACATGCCGCAACGCACGGGCAGCTGTGGGGCCATGGGTCTACGACGTTCATACCAAGGAAGAGTTGATGAAGCAGATTCACGAGTTGCGCGCAGAAGACAATTTAAACGATCGCATCCTCAAGGCGCTACAGTCTGATGATCAGACGCATGTCCTGTACGCCCTAAGAAATGGCGAGAGCCTCGAGAGCATTGTGGAAGGGCTGGACAGCGCCCTGGTAGGACAAGAGAGTTCTTCACCCATCGATTCCCTCGACTTTCCCTTCGAAGGCTCCGACTGCGAAGAAGACCAGAAGTTGGGCTACTCCTGGACTAATGTGGTCCGCGATTCGGCCTTGCTTGACCATCTCTTCCAGCTCTACTTCGCCTGGGTACATCCTGTCTCTACACTATTCAGCGAAGGGCACTTTGTTGAGTCTTATAGGGGACATAAACACCAACGCTGTTCTTCTCTACTGGTCAACGCCCTGTGCGCACTGGCCTGCCATTTCCACACCCCGTCCGGAGATGACCAGGTGGACTACAACCAGCTCGGAATGCAGTTCGCCGAAGCGTTTTGTGCCAGTTTCGAACCTGGCGACAAATCGACGACGTCCATACAAGCCACCGCAGTCATGTTCCTCGTTGGCCTCGCTCGTGGCTCTGGATTGCGCGCATCGTCATACCTCAAGCTTGCGATCGACAACATTGCCGAGGTCTCGTCCAGCGCTTTGAATGAGCTGTCGTGTGTGTTGAAAAAGACCGTCCAAGGTATACGGTGCCTCAATGTGTAAGTATTCCACAGCCCCATCGACGGCCCCACTCATGTCTTTAGTGAATGGGCGCAAGTGACCTTTCAATCCCCGACTCTTCTTGGCTTTCGCGCTGTCGAAGACACCTACGACGGGGAAGCTTCTCTGGACGAATCTCTCTGGTACTTTTATCAATACGAAGAGGATCACTGCCCGGCTTGGCCAGCGCTTCTAGCAACGACGAATCGAGAGAAGATGAAACTGATAAACATTATCAGCGATGCTAGCACGATGATGTATGGTCCGTATCCTGAGACCATCACAGCTCACCACGTCCTGGAGCAATATAGCAGATTTGTAGCCTGGAGAATGGCGCTGCCACGCATTATCGGAGATTTCGAGGCTAGCAGCTAGGCTCTTCCGCACATCTTGTCATTACTGTAAGTACAATCCCGTATCCAGGATCATCACTTATATTTCCAGAATCCTGTATGATTACTCCATAGTGCAGCTCTTACAACCTCTCCTCGATCTCGAAGGCTTTCCCTCCATGCCCGTCGAAGGAGTCGCCTGGACCCATGCGCAGCACGCACTATTCCTCCTCGAGCGCCATTACCGCACGCACTACACTTGCCGCCATCAGACAGCCCTTCAAATGTTCGCCATTTCGGGCATCTGCGGCTTCATTGCTCGCTTCTTCCCAACCAAGTCCACGAAGGATTCTGCAATCAAAGATGGGCCAGAAGCCATAGCTCTAGGTCTCGAGATACTCCAGGAATCAAACATCGGCCTCCCAGTGGCGGGCGCAATCCAAGAGTTGCTAAGGCGAGAAGCGGTTGGCTGTTCAGTCAAGCTGCCACCGGGTCCCCCCTTGGCGCCGCCGAGAAGCCCACGTCCGACATACTCGTACAATGATTTGATGGATGCCTGCACACGGCCAAGCTATCGTCAACCCTTGTGGAGTGTGCGAGAGAAATTCGACAAGGAGCTTGCAGAAGATTGGTATAGGGAAGGCCCGGAATATGGGTTTAAGCGACCAGAGTCAGGCTATCAGAGCCTGAGATTGTTGCAGTATGAACGCGATTAGGGGAGCTCAGCATGTGATGCAAATTGGGAATCTATTGAACATGATCTGAACGTTGAAACTTGAAGCTTGCATGCGATGACATATATCCAGCCTTCATAGCTGTGGCTTGACAGTCGGCGATAGTTTTAGCCGCTCGATGAGTGGTATATAGCTGGCTCTGGCTCCACACCATGCTCTCCCATTCTAACAACTGCCGTTTGCCCATCCTCGCGGGACACACGATAATGCGGTGGTCTGGGTGGTCTTGGAACCACTTCCCCACATAGCGCCCGGGTAAGTTCTGTGAAGTGTCCCTCCCTCACCGGGCATGCGTCCTCAACCGAAATATCCACTACAAGCGCAACCATGAGAGCTTTTAAGCGGCGGCCGCTGCCTTCCGCCTCTGTCTATGTTTCGAGGCAGTCTTTGTACCAAGTGAGAAGCCGAGTTCACTTCTGCGTGGATAGATTTAACCGCTTTTGAGATTCCTTCTCAATGTTTTCAGGAAGAAGATTCTTAGAGCATGCATATATGTGCTTTGGTATTACGAAACGGCCTGGAGTTTAGCGTGTGGCAGAGAAACCAAGCGGTGGGTGGGACCACCCACCGATGATCCCTCACTAGATGCGCCAGTGGGGTCAACGCGCCAAACCGAAAATGGGACCCCTCCACACTATAGAAGATACTATACTACAGAAGATACAGCACGTAGACCCGTACAGAGCCATCTCCGACC
This sequence comes from Pseudogymnoascus sp. VKM F-4516 (FW-969), assembly GCA_000750815.1. NCBI lineage: Eukaryota > Fungi > Ascomycota > Leotiomycetes > Thelebolales > Thelebolaceae > Pseudogymnoascus > Pseudogymnoascus sp. VKM F-4516 (FW-969). The sequence continues at coordinate 6,180 of JPJZ01000060.1, forward strand.
GACGTGCACCCTTCATTTGCTCTTCTTCGCCAGCATTCTGAGTAAGCGACCAACGTCACAGATCCATACTCTGTTTGTTGGGTGACTGCCTTTTCGACACAGCTCAAATCTAGGCCGGGATTGACAGTGCTGAAGCTGAAGTAAACCGTTTGCTTGTTCTAGCACGGAGGCACCTCCGTTGACAGGACTAGGACTTCGAGTAGCCGAGGGCAGGAGAGGGAGGGTGTGAGCAAGTCTCGGCAGCTTGTCGACCCAGGCAATAGCTATAACAACAAGGAGTGTTGGCTCTTCGGGATTGTCCTGGGTGGATGTGTCAAAATATTGCGACCGGAGCCGTCTCCGATAGCGACCGGAGGTGTCTCCGGTTGCTCCTGAAATACCTGACCAGTTAAATGATACGATCAACGTACTAAAAGTAGAGCAGCTGGGGGTTGCAACGAGCGAGCCTTCTGCTCATTGGATAGTTCCAACGCACGGCCCGTAGCTTCGCTCCCTGAGCATGACAAAAATTGAACTTCTCCCTGTCTATGCCATTTTCTACCCACCCCCCAACTGACGCCGTTGAAGGGGGGGTGCGTGGCCAATGAGCGCTGTGCCCTAGTTGTTAGGAGTTTGGCAGGGGATTCGTGGTTCATTTTCTGCATCGGCATCTACATTCCCAAAGCCCCCCAAAAGCAAACCGCATTTTCTCTCTCCAATCCCCTCACCCAACTCACCCGCACGCACCATCCCATCAATAAACCTCAGAGACCCAGTTTGATCTCCCCCTTCCCCAATTAATTTATCTCCACCACGACCGTCTAACCCGCATCTGTACAGACTCCCAGAAACACTCGAATAGGCCTTCCGTCCAATCTCGACACACACCTACCGACGCTGACACTGGCGCAAACCGATGGCCTTTTCGTCGTTGCACGAATAACAGCATTGACAAAGGCAGACCGTAGCCGCATCTCGGCATACTCTGGAGGTGCTAGCCAGGTAGCAATGACTGAGTTGGCCAAAATCTTCGACGACATCGGACTTACCCAGTATCTTCATAGCTTCCTAGAGCAAGGATTTGACACTTGGGAAACCATCCTTGATATAACGGAGCTAGACTTGTATGTTTTCGCCGACGCGTTAGGTGGATGCTAACGCGCTACAGCGATGTCTTGGGCGTCAAACTAGGCCACCGAAGGGTTCGATAAGAGATCCCTAGACAGAAGGATCGAAACTGACGTGTGCGCAAGAGACTCCAGAGGAAGATCGCAGAGGCTCGACAAATAAGCCATGGCCATCAGGCATTGGCGTCAACGAAACGAAGCCCCTCTGTCCTAGATGATAAGCTGCCAGAGGAGGTCAAAGGAGTGACAGCACCAAGGTCCGATGGCGAAGATGGCAGCTCGTCCACGCAGCTAAGAGGGAAACGAAAATATGAGAAACACCCCAAACCAGACGAAAATCCCCCCGCAAGGCCTCGCTCCGCATATGTCGTGTTCTCCAACAGTAAGGTGCCCTATGCTGCACTCTGAATTTTGGCTCTAAATGCAAACGATAGAGATGCGAGAGGACCCAAAGGTTAGGTCGCTATCCTTTTCAGCAATCGCCAAGTTAGTAGGCAAGAATTGGCAGAACCTTACGAACAGCGAGAAGGAGCCCTATGAACAACAAGCTTTCGATGCTAAGGAGAAGAACAAGATTGAGTTGTCGGAATACAGACAGACGGAAGTTATGAGGCCTACTCGGAGTATCTACAGGGTTTTAATGCTGAATTACAGGAGAGCAGCCGGGAAGGTATAGTCTAATCTATGACAAGCTCTCAGAGCCGCCTAGGATCTAACGACGATAGAACCTAATGAGACTTCCAAGGTTCCAAAACTCGAGAATATGCCAAGCCGGCAGTTGGAAGAGAATTTGCGAGCGCAGATCCACCAACTGCTCAGGCGGCAACAACAGACTGACCGCATTCTTGCTGCATTAGCCTCGGGGGATGAATCAGCGGGGGTTCTTCGAAAGATACGGAGCCACGAGTCACTTGAGAATATATCAAAGATGTTAGACGAAGCCGAAGCGAAGGCGTCGAGGTCGAGAGACTTCATGGCGATGTGGATTTCTGGGGGTACCAGTAATGTGACGAGCTACACGAGAGATCTCCAGGCCATGGGAAGAGCTTTAAGGCCAATTCAACATGAGACTCCGATTGGAGGACGGCCCGCTTCTGAAACCAGTCGACGCTCTCAAATAGGGGCAAGGAATGAACAAGGTGTCTATGATGAAGATGCACCCAGCACTGTTCGCTGGGTGAGAAACCAACGAAAGGGATACTTTCTCGGGCCTCAATTTGATCCGAATCTACTGGCGAACAACTACCCCGATGTGAATGTCTGGACTGAGGTGAGCTCTGATGATGAACTCATTGAGCATCTTGTTGCATTGTACTTCTGCTGGGAGTACCCTACCTTTGCCCCATTAGACAAGGAACATTTTCTTAAAGACTTCCGGACGGGGACACCGAGGTACTGCTCATCACTGCTAGTCAATAGCATACTTGCTGTTGGTTGTAGGTTTTCTACCCAGCCCAATGTTCGGGTAGACCCCAATGACAGTACTACCGCCGGCGACCATTTTTTTGCCGAGGCGTTACGGATTTTGGGAGAGGAGAAGAGTCATCACAATGTAACCACCATTCAAGCTCTTGGCTTAATGTCCATCCGGGAAGCCAGTTGCGGTCGCTCAAGCGAAAGTATTTACTATGCGGGTCAGTCGCTACGGACCGCAGTAGAGATGGGTCTCCACCTCGAGAAGGAAAGCGGAGGGGGCGATAATGCAAGTGTAGCGCACACTGTGAAGTCTGCTACATTTTGGGGCGCCTTCGCCTTGGACCAGTAAGTGATCAATTTAACTCGCCCATTGTTGTCGTGGCATTTCTCGACCCCGCTCCTTTAGCTGCTCTCGGAGGAAACACTCAAAACACCTAAGAGCTGAAGCACCGTTCGTGAGACGAAATTGGTGGCTGCATACTCAGCTGCCATCCACCGTGGTGAGTTATCAAGAGGAGATTTCGTGTTGATCTGGCGTTTCCGTCGTAGCTGAGCTCCTGAGACATCACCAATATTTCATCTAAAACAACGAGCCGTATATTGTTGTCCGCGCATTAGTGGTCCACGTCGCAGTTTTTTAAGACATACCGTGACCATGCTGCAGGAAAATATCAGCACGCATTCTCGTGCCTCCTCGATGTCTTCATGGCTCATGACCTTCGCCCTCACTACTAACTCTCTATGTCGGCTTCGTTGTTTTGATCCCGCAGGGAAACGCTGACGCATGGTGCAGTTCAGCCCCGCTTCAGCCACAGTCGTAATCAGCCACTATCTGCCAAATGATGCATTAGCGAAATTACATCGTAGATTGTGGGGGTAATTTTACACTAACCAAAAAAATCGTTAGTTCGCGTTGACTCTTGGTATTGACTTCGATGGCAACCATGGATGAATTTGCGCTCTGCAGCCGCCACAAGGCTGATGACGATCTCTTGCATGGTGGGGAGGCCGTAGAGCTCGGATAAGACCCTCTTATTAGTATTAGGAATGGTAAGAGCTCAATGGTGGAGCTGGGATGGAGGAGCTCTGTTGCGCTATGAAAGGAGACTCTGCAAATTAGGCGTGAGGGCGACGATACGAACGTGATTTTCTAGAAGGAATAGTCTGGGGCGTTCAGGAGAAGCTATAGAATATAGTGTATGCAAAAATATAGAAGATGTCAATGCGTGTACAGATTTTGAGATGCTTGAAGTCAAAGTACTCATCATTTTTCTCGGCACAGTTGGTTTCTCGCTACGTATGGACGGACGTTATTTCTGTCCGTCTAATAGGTTATAATTTTGGGCACAAAAATATCCAAGCTACAGCTTGTCTCAAAGAGCCCGATCAGGGTTTAGTATTGGTCAGTACGTCACTCAGCGAAAGGCCGAGTCAAAGCCAAGGATAGGGGTCTCGGTTCAGCGCACCACCGCCAGCAATGAAACGCTGCGGAGTGGACAAACCGAGCTCAGTTCTTGTCTACTGCGCGCATCCAATAATATTAATGGGTAGATAACGCAAATGAAAATGGAAATGAAACATTACGAGGCGGTGTGCCAGGTCTCACCGCTGGAATAGATAGAACTAAGACACAATGTCAATCAGGAAATAAGTTGAGTTGTCGTAGCACTAAGATCGACAGCTTTCTCTAAAAATCCAATGTCCGGGGCGATCTTTCCATGCAAATCTAACGTTCAGAACGATCCAACCCGGTATACACCCTTTAGAGTTAATGATCTGCTTTTCATCTCAAACTAAGGAGCTAACTTTAGGATCTGTCCTCATCTACTAGGCTAGTGTACCAAAAGGTCACATGGGGGAGAGAGGAACTTAGGAGTGATCAGTAGACTTCCCAAGGTCATCGACAAGACAATCTATAACCGAGGGTAACAAATGTGGCATATGGATAGCATCTGACCACCACTGGCTACCAAAGTCTATGAGCGGTAATTGAGCGCAGTATAAAACTGAAACGTTCACACCGACTACAGAAAACATATAAATACGCACCATATACAATCATCACTCCCAACAAATGTTTGCTCTCCCTACAGCACTCCAGTTTCATACACATCATTTCACTTGCAACACTTTTCTCATAAAATGAAGACGCTTTCATTTGCCATTTTTATCTTTAGCTATCTATCGCGACATAGCCAAGCTCAGAGTGGCCCCGGCCCATGCCACACTTATCCTGGAGCCGTCGCAACGGATTGCCTCGAGCTTATTGGGAGTAGGCTCGCATCTGGCGAATTGCTTGATCTCACCACCGGCCGTGCTATAATATCCTTGAGGAATTGCAGTATCGTGGCAAAACGGCCAAACCGCGGCGTCGATGCCGCGGATGAAGACACTGTAGTAAGGATGGCGCTAGCTGGGATTGGTCACTGTGCACTGCTCGATTTTGGGTCGATATCAGGGTCATACACAGACGAGGGCGGAATGAAAGTCTGTTATTTGTATCCTGGCCGGTAAGTGAACGCTGTTTTTCTCTCAATCTTCAAACAATGCTAATTATGGATACAGAGAGCAATTGTGTTAGAATGATACACACAACCTAACAGTCCAAACTCCGTTGACGAAATGGATGATGAATGCAGCACCTGGATTCTGCACTGCTGGTTACTGGAGTATCTGGAATATCTGTTCACTACAGGTTTGTCCGAGACTTCAATGTCATGCAGTCTATGCGCTGAGAGCATTATCAATTACATACAATTTAATGTACTGCCCTAAATTCAAATGCGCGATTTTCATCCAAATGCAATCTATGCAGTTTATGCAGTCTGCAGCACTATAATGTTCGCGGTAGCGCGAGTCTTGCGCTACCGTAACCAAAAGCGAACAAATGCCCTGCAATTCGCGACCTTCGCAAGTCCCGCTCCAAGCTCCTGTCATCATCCATTTTGGTCATCACTCGTCGTCTCCTCTACTGTACGGTATAGTGGCTAGCAAATCGGCTTCCGCCTAAACATACTGTTAAAAAGTCAGCTGCGCTTGTTAGCCATTCTTACTCGCTCACCAAACTTAACCAAGCGCATACAGGGTTTCAAACGTAGTACCCACTAGTCATCGACTGTCTGCTGTATGTAGCACTGTTGTCGATTTGTTCGCAGTATAGTACCGAGCGCCAGTCGTAGGTTCTTGCTTCATAATGGCACTCGTGAAGCCACGGCAAGCCTATTAAGGCTGTGGCCAGTGGGGCAAATCCTACGTAGATCAAGCAAGTGTTATTCTATTTTAGCCACGTTTTAGAGTCTTGATTTCCAATGATTTACTTCTAAGATACATGCTCATTTAAATCGTTATATAAAAGAGGCCAGTATTTGGGATGAGTGGATAGGGATGATGGTTCTATAAATTAATATAAAATTCCTGACGGCCCAATACTGCTGCTCAACCCCATGAGCATGGCGGGTCCAGGCTTAGAGGAAGACGTCCTCGTAGAGCTCGTTCCAGCCTCGTTTCAGTGCTGACTTGAGATAGGCCGGCCTATAACCAAAGGATTGACGGTCTGGTAGGGGCACTCTCGGCACGCGTATCCATCGTGCGCCTGAAGGTTTCGGTGGATAGCTGAGCCATTCGGGCGAGGTGGGGCGCTCGCTGGATTAGCGAACTTATATGGATGGCCATACTTAAGGTAGTGCGTCAGACCCTTCCGTAGTCTTCGGGAATGCGATCCTTGTCCTGGAGATGGGAGGTGACTTGCGAGCGAGCGGTAGAGAGGGTAAAGCCGCACTCTGGCCAACATATGAGGAGGCGTACGTCTAAATCGGCATACAGCTGATAGCGGCGAGGATATAGGTTGGAATGAACTTCATAAACCCCACACGGCTCCCTTACTTAGCAGCACCTCGACGATCTTTTCATAGCCCTCGGCTGATGCCGCTTGGAGCGCTTGGCCGTAGAGTCCTCCTTGCGCGTTGACGTCGGCACCCTTGCTTAGCAGAAGCTCGACGGCCTTGTCGTGGCCTCTTAGTGATGCCGCCTGGAGCTTGTCTTAAATTCCGAGTTCCTAACAAGTTGCGTTGTACTTACTACAAGTTCCATCTCTGTGTTTGTTATAGAGGCAACGTCAAGCATATCAGAGACCTAAAGGCTTAATAGGTTTGGAAACTATGGTCCAAGGTCTTGCTTGGCGCGCTAAACGCACAGACCAAGGACTAACAAAACATATGGAAATGGCATTTGAAATCAAGTCCGAGTGGTAGTCAAGTATTACAGTAGTTACACGATCGAATAAGATCATGCTGGAAGGGAGCCAGATTCGGGGCCGTGGTGGGTAATATGAGGTGCTGTAGGTACGAATAGGATTAATTACAGTTCAGCCTCGCCCACAACCATCACCAGCCACACCCGCGTGCATCAGCCACACGCGGGTATGGCTAATAAGATGTGGGGTCACTAACCGAAATACCACCAGTCGCTTTGACTTGGAGGTAATAATTTCCATAGCAACCATACATGGATTTTGCCTCACGCTACCATCACATGGCTGATGACGATCTCCCGCTTGGCTGTGAGGTTTAAGAGCTCGGGTACAACCTTCTATATGTTTTGGGAATAATAAGAGCTTAGTTGTGGAGCTATGGTGGGGGATTCTGTTTCGCAACAAATGTAGACCCTCCGCAAATCAGGCGCGACAGTGGCAACGCAAACATAATTTTCTTGAGGTCTCGTTTGCTGTTTCAATATATGTCTCGGTGTTTTCGAAAATTTTCGACATGAGAAAAAGTTGTCTGGTTAACGTCTTGAAATTTCTTGGGATATTCGACTTGTCATTAATGACAACAATGACGGCGTTGATTTTAAATATAGTCTTATCTATATCCTCAAAAATACTTGGTTCGCCATTGTCTGACATATTTGGTGTATCAGGAGTATCAGAGCTAACAAGTTAGTAAAACATACTGCAAATTTCAAAGGCTTTCTTACCAAGCTGTAGACAGGGAAAGAGAGTCCATTTCGATATTAGAAAGACTTAAAAAAGTTTAAAGGCGGAAGTATTGTCTATATTGTAATGCACATCAAGGAAAGTATTAAGTGAGGCAAGAATTTGCAGGGCCATTGTTGTCAGCTCCAATAAGGAAGGAAGATGGAGGAACAGTTTTAGAGAGGAAGGGCAGGGCCTTCTTATAGGGGTTTTCTATAGATAGCGAACTAAGTTGGCAATTAGCTCTTCGCAATTGCGCAGCATCGAGGCAGTTTAGCGTAGCTAAGAATATTCCAGGGGCAATTGAACCAATGAGCTGTAGAACCCCTTGACGTTGCCACTCGAGGCCCTTGTAAATGAGCAGAGGCTGCGACTTCCGCTCAGCAGGGTGATGAGGAGCGCGGCCCCTATTGGTTTTTCACACGTTAGTCGTGAGGGCTGAGCCACATTGCGTCTGTGACTGGCAATAGCTGAGACCATATCCAGGGAGCCTCGCGAGACGCATACGCACAATTGCTTCAGCCCATCTTAGTAGATAGCAGCTGAGATGGAAGACTGCGTCAGCTGTTAAAATATGCTATCAGCCCTTGGTGAAGCTAATACAGAATCTGTGGCCAATAAGAGATTGTTTAAAACGCCCTCTGAGGCTATTCTCAAAGCAAATTAGCTAGCTTCGCAGGTTGCAGCGCGAACCTGTTCACAGCAGTCTTGTATCACAGATGCATTTCGTAGTAGAAGACTAACCCCCTTAATCAAGTTCGATGTTCGTTTGCACAAGAGGATCGTAGTACAGAAATATTATTGGGAAATATGAAGAGTATGAACAGTATCGCTGTCATACGAACCCGCTCCGACTATCGCCTCAGTCGTAGACGCAAGGGTGGTCCGTTGCAACTTGTCTTTTTGACAAGGGTTTTTGACAACAAACTTGGCTAGGCCGTCTTGCTCAATAACATTCTTAAGCGCGTTGTTTGAAGCCAAGTCACTGACGAGATTGTTGCCCTCCTCTGCTCTAGTTAGTACTATTCCGGCTCGGGGCAGATACTCTTTACCAGTGCTTGCACCAGATGGAAACCATGTATCCAAAATAGCTAGACGTATCAATGCATCACCTACTAACGCAAGTGAAGGACAGATTTCATTAATCTCTACGCGGATTCACTTTGGCAGTGGCCAAGGCATTAATATGCAACTTGATCAGAATGCATTGAGAAATCTATCTTAGACAAACTACATACATGGATTGCTTCCCAGCTTTAGACAAGTTGCGGCTTGGGTAATCTTCTGTGCGTCCTCAGATGCCTTTAATGCCCGTTCTTGAAGTATGCGCAATGTTATCTGCAGAAACTCCTGTGCTTCTTCAGTCCGCGTTACTTCTGCTTCGCGAAGAGCTTTAATGTCAGTTAACAATTCCGAATTCTCTACTTTAATCCCTGTCATCTCAATCTCCAGAGCCTCTCTTTTAGCCATTTCTGCATTAAATTTCTCACGCCATTCTTTAGCGCTAAGTTGAACGGTAATTGTATTGCTGGATGGATGCTCTCTACTCTTCTCTGGTGCGTCAAAGGCTGCGATTGTTGTAACGAGTCGCATTTCTGGATCCTAGTCTGCAGCGCCTTTTCCGAGCACAGCCTTAAAATGTACTCCTACTCCGTTGCACAGGTCGATATACGCCCCAGTCGAGTGCTTGCTTAGTTGCTTATTAAACAATGCAGCCTTTCCAGCTGTCGAAATGCTCCATTGATACAGGTCCTCGGGTTTTGTTATGAGCTTGACATCGGTTGGGGGAATAGTAAGTCCAAGTTGGGAGTCTGGTCAAATAAAACAATTAGATATGGCTTGCTATATATCGAGTACACTCACGAATGTGATTGGCTAACTTCTCCCTGCACTCTGTTCGCCATTTGGCCCTTTCCTGGTTGCTGGTTCGCGGGCTATTCATTCTGAATCTAATTACATAGTTCACTGCTGCTATAGCGCTATGTTATATTTACGTGGTTGTGGTGGTTTATTTACGCGTGATGGCACTTTGCAGCAGGAAATTGAGGTGTGGTCAACGGGTGGTATCACCGGATGATAACCAGAAGATTGCTTCTATTACCAAAATTTTATGCCATTTAGTTATCTCTAAGTATCAGCTTATTATTACTGCCAACACCCACGAGCATAGATGACAACCGGACGCGCGATTTGAGCCACAGCTGAATCCACAATGAGAATAATGTAATCTTAGTTTCAAGATGACGACTATTTGCACCGCCAACATAATGGTTTTCCTACAACATCGTCAGCCACAATTTGCAGCCACACCCGAAATTTGAGCACCACCTGCCAGTTGCGTTCGGGTAGTGCTGTTCGCGGCCCCTCAATTTAGTGAGGGGCCGCGTATCCACGGATCCACCCAATATACGTAGTTCTGACAGTGCACAGCGCACTGCGGACAACTGGGTGGACTCATGGTTGGTGGATTTCTAGCACAGTTTATGCAATCAACCTAGATGTCGGCGCAGGGCTGAGTGCGGGACGAGGTGGCCTCTCACATGACTAATCATACCGGACTCCGTGGCTCAAAATACGGCGTGATACCGGGTGAAGTCTGTCTATTTGACTCCTATGAGTATAGTAGACCAGGAATCGGACTTACGGGATTAAACATTAGCGACGAAAGACTAAAGGCGACAAAGGACCGAAAGCGCGGAGGGATTTCGGCCGGCAGTGAAACGTTTGTTTAAAGTTAAGGGACATACGCGACCAATTTAATATCCTGGCAAGGTCGCATCCCTACTTTCTTGCCGACTGCATCCAGAAGTTAAAAAATCCATGCCACTCAGTGATTACCGGCATCATCAGATGGTAACCGTCGGATCTCTATTTTTCCAAAAGCGTACGCCATTCAATTTTATCCATCGTTAGCCAATGTCAACTCTCACGGATATATATAACAACTAGACGCACGCTTTGGCCAAGTTGAATCTGCAATTTGAGAACGTATTTTAATGAGTTATTAGTGTAGGTACCTGCATGGCCATCCACCTGCCAAATAAATAACCTTACCTTCCTAAGTTTGCGAATGGGTCCTCACCCTCATACACACTAGAGGTCCACTCCACCTTTTAAAAGTAGGAACGTGGGCACGGTCCGTCCTGCCACGGCATTTGTGATCCGGACCCAATCGAAACCAATTGCCTAGCTGTCACTCTCCCGTCGAATTCGAGCTAATACTAATTTACTCGCATTCCAACACCCTACGTTCCATGGCTATACGCTAGGCGGCGGTTACGTTCCTCGACTGTTACAATTTAATATAATGGATAGCGAGTGAGAGTTAGCAGCACACCCTATATACCATGCTTCACTTGAGATTAAGACGATAGTTTAATAGATTACGACTCGACGCTATCTCTAACGAGCTAGTTTGTAAAGATGTAGTTAATTTTGACCCGAGTTAGTGTTGCGGACGGCTGTCAAATGCGTATACTAACGAGAAAAATCACTTGGAAAGGCTATATTTTAGCCATATACTTTGTTATTCTAGGACCCTGCGTAACAAATTATAAGTATTCCGGACAACATTCTGAGTGAATTGCCTTCACACACCAGAATGTACAATTGTTAGCGGACCCCTGGGCGTAACCCATGTTATTCATCTTCTTCATCCGTCTTTCCTCATTCACAACTTGAGTTTCAAGTTCTATCTAGTCACCTTAAAATCATAAAACAACAAGGTTACTTCTAATATCAATTGAAACGCCTTGAAGCTTCATATGCCACTGTCACATACAACCTCACGAATGCTACTATGAGTGCATGCTACTATGGGACCCTGTTCTACTTCTATAGAGATATGCGAAAGCACATATAACATGGTTTAGAATTTTCTAACGCTTTTACTTTTCTCTGAAGCAACACCTTTCACTGCTCCTTACTTTACAAGATAACTTCTGTTTTATCCTTACCTTCACAATGCTCAGCTACATACCTATAGTCACTGCCCTTCTCGCAGTTGGCCCTGCAATGGCCCATATGCAAATAAGCCAGCCATTTCCTCTTCGCAGTCAATTTGACCCGGCCAATGACTATACCAACATTGACTACTCCATGACCAATCCCCTTCTTGCAGATGGTGCGTTTTTCACACCGTTTTTAATGTGGCAATTTGGCTAACACTATCTAGGTTCAAACTTCCCTTGCAAAGGTTACCATACCGACGCCTTCCGCGCAACTGCAACCTACACCGCTGGGAGCACCTATGACATCTCCCTTACCGGATCCGCTACCCATAGTGGAGGATCATGCCAGCTATCCCTTAGCTACGACAATGGTGCCACCTTCAAGGTCATCAAGTCAATGCTTGGTGGTTGCCCTCTGACTTCGAAGTACGACTTCGTCGTCCCGGCCGAAGCACCTAACGGCCCAGCCCTTTTGGCGTGGACATGGTTTAATCTCAGCGGAAACCGTGAGATGTACATGAACTGCGTGGATGTGGAAGTCATTAATGGCGCAGGAAATGCTGCGAAGTTTAATGCTCGGCCTAACATCTTTGTGGCAAATGTCAACAATGGCTGCGCAACAGTGGAGGGCAAGCACACGGTGTTTGCCAATCTGGGCGATGCAGTTATCTATGGAAGTGGAGTAACCAGCACCAGCCCTGTCTTCCCAAAGTGTTAAATGGCGGAAGTAGGATTATATGACTAGGTTGAGTGGTTTTGCACATTTTATTATTATCAGATAGGTAGTTAGCTCGTGGGGTGGTATTAGTATAATACGCCCTCACAATGTATTCATTCATTTCTCCAATAAGGTCCTCGAGAGGTGCATTCCCATCCACCCTTCTTCATACAAGCTCATCCAGCCACCCGAGTATCCGCATCAATTACCTCGTCTCGGTTCCGATCATTAAGCAACTCATGCCAGCCCCCCTTCACCTCCACTAGCGTCTTATCCACCGCCCCCGTCCCTTCCACCAACCCCCTACTCCCCGCCACATCGGCCGTTCTCTCATGCGGTCTTATCGCCAACTTTACTCGCCTCGCCATGCTTCTTCCTTTATGCCGGATTTGATTTTGATGTCTAGCGTCAATCACCTCGTCCAATTCGGCCCGCAAATTAACTCCCATTACATAGTGCAGAATTTTAACGACCTGGTGGATATGTCTATTCAACACCGTTTTGCCTCCCGATCTCTGGATATTCTGCGACTCTTTGCATATCACTAAAATATATCCCTGCCTGGCCCATTTACGATTACTGCCATCAACCCAGTAAAGCTCTGCTCTCCCTCAAACTCATCTCTCAATTTGTTTTGCCCACGGTTAACCTCTAAATCGGTGGCCATTGGAGACACGATGGACTCCCTCTTATTCGTCTCTATGAAGCAATTTCATTTGTTCTTACCATTCCCCCATCAAGGAGCGCCTCTCATTTACGACGAAGCATTTGATTCAGGGGCGGATAGTGGTCAATCTAAAGAATCGCAATTGAAGCTCGATGGATTTGACATTATTGACCCGCAATCTACAAGGGTTACTCTTTGTGGTGTCTTTTAGGGTGGCAAGGAAACTGCATCGGTCTTTCAGCCAGGTCTCAGAGCCATGCGAAATGTGCTCTTTTAACCTTCTCACCCCTTCGTTCGGTTCATACAGTTCACCCTGCTGCTTTTTAATATGGTAAAACACAAACAAACTCCCCACCTCAAACGTGATGTGGAATCATTGACACCGTGCTGGCACGATACGCGACGTGCAAGTTGTCAGGTAACTGGGTATGGCAACGTGTGGTGGTTTTGGCCTCTCTATACCGTTTGTTTGACGCTGCACAAGCAACAAGAAAGCCGCTAGAGCCTCTCCCAATTGTCTTTGAAAGAATCACATTTACCTTCAGCAAACAGACTGAGCTTGATGGTGTTGTAACAACGATAGACTAATGGCTGTTCACGAATTCCACACTTTTGTCGGCTTCAAAGTTGAAATAATTCGACTCTTATACGCAAAACCAACCCTCAAATAGACGCAGATCAAGACTTATCAGACAAGCTTGCATTGTCCACGGCCTCATTAAGGGTGCTGAGTATTCTACGGGCGGAGCTAGTTTCATGGATGAGGCTTTTGCGATCAGCCGACGCATCCTTTGCATCGACCAAGTACCGTAGGAACATGCTTGACAGCTAAAATCACGGCAACAATGCTTGCGGTGGCACTAAGTGGGTCGCACTGCCATTATAGAGCAGTGACAATTCATCGTCCTCAGAGCAACGCTCAAAGGGTGGTAGTCATGCGGCTGAGGAGTGTGCACCTTCCATTGGTTCGGCCCGTGCTAATCAAGACTCGCGGCCCCTCACTAAATTGAGGGACCGCGTATCCACGGATCCACCTAATGGGCGCCCGGTACAACAACAGTCAAATCGGCCTCAGCAGATAACATTCCTTCAAGATACATCGCATCACCGTCGACGGGTATTTGCCGCAGGTTTAGATGTCTTCGAGGAATACAAGGCATCTATGGGGAAGCCGGCAATAGAGGTTCCAGCTATGGATGTGCCTTCTGATAGATGCTCCATTGTGAACGAAACTGATTATGATACCTATGCTTATGGCTAGCTGGGAAACAAAAGTTTTAATGAACAGGGTTGCGCAAGAAGTCTCCATTGTCAATATTTAGAACCTCGCCGGTGACAAACCGATTCTTTGCAAGAAACAGTACGCCCTGCGCTATTTCGCTCTCTGTTCCCCCCTTCTCCCCAACGGGCACCAGCCGAGTTTGCTCCTCTAATGGCCCACCCGTATCGGCGGTATCCTCTTCCTTGCCATTGGAGGGGAAGTAGCCAGGCGCGATACAGTTGACACGCACATTGAATTCTTTAAACTCGTACGCCATCATCTTGGACAGGTGGATGGTGGCGGCCTTTGAAGCACTGTAGGAGAAGTAGCCACTCAGGCGGGATTGGAGGCCTGACATGGAAGCAACGACGATAACAGAGGGTTGAGCGTCCCCGCCGCTACTACACTTCTGGAGCAGCGGCAGGAAGGCGACCGTCTAACGGCATCAGTTTGAGAGGCAGCGGGACGACAGAAATCAAGACATACTGTGAAGTACATGGCGGACACATTGGTGTTGAATGTAGAAATCCAATTCGTCTGGTCTTCGGCGAACAGCATCTGCTGCAGCTCCTTGGCGTCCATATTGGGCGCCGTGCCGCGCACGCCTTCAGACCCCGCCGCAGCTACTACCAGGTTGACGCCGTAGCGCTCGCGTTTCTCGATCTGGCCCACGAGGTGCATTAGATCCTCTTTGTTGGTTACGTCGCAAACAATGCTGGGCCACGTCAGCATCTGGTTGGACTAGGGGCAGTGCATGGAGGACGGACGGTATGATTGATCCGCCTTGGGAGGCCCGGAGGTTCTCAGCTGTCTGTACGAGCGCGTCGCGGTCGCTGCTTACGATGTAGACTCGTGCGCCGTTGGCGATGAGTGCTTGGGCT